>CM076082.1:3862500-3915000 GCA_038088235.1 Zacco platypus | reverse complement strand
ATACCTGTGAAATGTAAGCTAAATCGCCTCAACTCACTCATTAAACCGCACAAGAATCTGTCAGAGCATCTGACGGGGCAAACCGCACTAAACTATATGCATTAACTATGTCTTACGAGTTATTTTTAGGTCCCTTAATATAAAGCACCTCATGTTTAGGACAAACACTTTCCGCGCAGCAGCTCACTCGGTGTCTTCCGTTATTTTTCAGATGCGCTCGTGTCAAACTACTTTATATCGATATAAACGGCACTGCCTGAATTTTAGTAAATTGTGGTTTAGAAAATATACATGGATATATAGTACAAACTCGATATACCATCCAGCCCTAGTGTTGTTGAGATTTGTGCATTTTAACATTGCTCTCTACACTGTGTTCCTTTGTAATTGCATGATTTTTGCTTGCGTTTAACATGTCACAGATGTTGTCAGAGCTTTTATTGACCCTGGAACATTCATTGAACAGTTGGACCGAGCCAGTGCTTAAATACAGGAAATATTGGGATTTGAAACGGAGATCCAAGTTTGCACAATTAGTTTATACATAAATTCATTGCATACACTTACATTCACAAGCAATAAAACACTTGCTTTTACTTTTAAACTAACATGCTT
Source organism: Zacco platypus (assembly GCA_038088235.1). Classification (NCBI taxonomy): domain Eukaryota; kingdom Metazoa; phylum Chordata; class Actinopteri; order Cypriniformes; family Xenocyprididae; genus Zacco; species Zacco platypus. The sequence goes on along the minus strand of CM076082.1, from coordinate 3,914,385 downwards.
TGAAAAGTACAAAAAACACACGTACGATTCACTGATACCTAGATTTCAGGATTTTCTTCCATTTTTTTTTCCCCAAACAGGACAAAGTCTTAATTCAGATGGTGGAGAGGATATCAGTGCCTGTTGGATTTGTGTCCAAACCCTCAGTGGTTCGTGGGGGTCGTGCTGCTATGTGCGTCCTTCGGCTTGCTTCTGCTAAAGAACTGCAGAAAAGGGAAGCAGAGACTTCGAACAAGAATTCAAAACCTGACTTTGAGACACCAACACCTCCTGGTACCTCCTCCACGGAGGAGCCGAAAGACTTAAAGGAACAATAGAATCTATGCAACAGTGGCATATTTACTTTAACGTTGTCCTGTGGGGTGAAGTTAAAACATTTGGGTTCACTGTGATTTGACTGCTGACAACTGGACTCTACAATAAGAGGGGCTCTAAAAGGTGGACCACTGGATTTGCAGTGTTGAGCTCAGAATAAATGGATTTTGATTTGCTGACAACACACTCTGATTTAATGGGCTCCAAATCAGAACTTTTTAAACTCAGGGAGGTTTCTGGGATGTCTGCTTTAAGAATTTTAAAACTTTCAGAGCTGAATGATTCCAGCTGATCTATATATTGAGGGTTTGAGGTAGTCTCTGCTTGGCTAATATGTGGCTTTGAAGATTCATCTGAATTTGAAGTTTTTGCTTGACGTTTCTTTTTTGGTTTGTAGCCACTCAGACGGGATGCCAGGGAACGTTTTGGACGGGGCTTCAGCTGAAAAAGACAAAGAGGGCAGTTATTTTCAACACCTTTTGCTTCCCTAAATATTTCATCAACCACTCAGTTACAACCTAAAGACCAAGTCAAAATAAAAGTCAAGTTTCATGAGTAGTTACCTGCTTCTTTTCAGGATCATGAACCACACCATGGCGCTGTAAACTTTGCTGTGGCAAAAAAGAGGCATATTTTAGGCAAGTTCTTACAGTACACCGTTTTCATAAAAAAATGTCACGACACATTAAAGAGCCACTACAAGGTATTTGTTTAAACTTCTTTAAAAAATTACAATATTTTAAATATGAAACTGTTTCATATGTCTGTCGACGTGTTGTCAGTGTCCTCTTTGCTCCAGGATGTATTTTTCACTGCATGAGAACATGATGTGTGGCGTGAGAGTGCATGGCTTGTTGGACATAGCAACAGTAACTAAAGGGGGCGGGTCTTTGCGAACGGTCAATTGTGGTTTGCGAGTAAAGCTGCGAATTCCTCCATTAACGTCAGCTGCCTTTGTAATAATCTGATAGGTGCAAGTGAAAATCACTGCGCAGCATAAATGTTAAATTTGGAAGAAAAGTAATTTCGCTAAAATTCTGCCTGTTTTCTTCCGTAAAAAAAGTTGCATCGCATATGACGCAAGCGTGCTCCGGCCCGGCCCGTTAAGTGCTATGTGAGTTCAGGTCAGCAAGGGAGGAGGGACAATCGCGTTCGGGCTCGGTTCAAGGCAACACCCTTAGTTTAAGCCTCAATTTAGTTCTGGAGTAGCTCTCCAGGAAATCAGCTTAATAAACTCTGGACTAGACTAGAGTCTAGAGCTAACTATGACAGAGAAAGCAGATTTCTGTTAATCTGGATTAAAAGGCCATTTTAGTCTAGGACTAGTCTTAATCTCTGTCTGGGAAACCGCCCCATATGTATAAAGGCTAATGTTTTACGTTCGTGAGAAGTGGAGAAGAGTGTCTTATATGGCATTTGTCATCAAGTTACAGCCAATATATTCTTAAATTGGCTGTGTAGCACTTCATCTTTTATAACATGAGATTTTGGCCCATAAAACACCCATAAAGCTACAATAAACTTTATATTTGAGGGTTCCTCAAATCCAGGAGGGTCCCTGTCCTGCAGAGTTTAACTCAACCCACGATCGAACTCACTCACCTGCAATTTTCTAGCAACTCTGAAGACCTTGACTAGCTCGTTCAGGTGCGTTTGATTAGGGCTGGAACTAAAATCTCCAGGGCAAATTTAAAGAACCATGCTGTAAGTTGATGTAAAAGTAATGTGATGCCCTTACTGCCTCAGACACAGTCCTAATGATGAACAAAACACTAATGTTTGATATTCTCTGGTCAAAAACTCCTTTTGAGCTTGACTTTGGTAAAATGTTAATAATATGATGACATATAAAGCCACAATATCAACTTTGACAACACAGGGTTTAATTATTTTTGTAAAAAGTGTTTTTGGAAAGTGAAAAGTAGTTGTTTTGGACATACGAGGGGTCTGCCAAACAGCAACGATATGCCACATGAGGTCATCAAATATAAAATACATTAATATAGTGAAAAATGTTCAGAATTTCTGTGTATAAAGCCTGAATAGATTCAGGCATAAAAAGCTGTGTATAAAGCGCTTCTAATGGACTTGTTGAGCATTACCGAAAAACAGTGCTTAATGGGAGCCACACTACAGACCAGAACACACGTAACTGGCTCTGAACCGGTTCAAGGAACAAAAACAAACCACAAATGAACAAAATTTTAGCAGGAACATAAATGACAATGAAATCAGCAACAGAACTGCTTATTTAAAAAAATACCTTTAACTGGTTAATAATGTTATTTAATAATAATTTGGCAGTCAACCAAACATGAATTCAAAGAGTATGGCCTATGCAAATGTGACGTTCATACATCCAACGATGCCCACGCTCAATATAGTCATTATTGGTAAGTCACTATGGCAATGCGCTGGCATTAGCGTTGGATCTCAGGAGTTTTTCTGAGGTTATGCCACCAACAATAAAAGCATTGCAAATGCAAAAATTGCGAAACCAATGAAAATGGCTGGTTATTGTAGAATCACTACTATTCAGGAAATGGAAAAAAAATTACTTTTTTGATACCATGTTGTCAAAATATTGTGGCTATATATATAGTCAGACACTTGCCTGTGTCCCCCCTGTGGTGAAAATCAAGATTTTAATGTTGTTTGTGTGTCTATGTGGTGTTTTTAATATGCTTTAAGACAAACCATGTGCAAAAGTCAACACCATTGCGGAGTATTTTCTTGGTAAAATTGCACATGCGCAGTACTTTCCGGTTTTCAATCCTATGAAGTGTTTACATGTCCTCTCAATTGGATTATAAAAGCAAACAACCCCTTAATGCATCGAATCTTCAATCAAATATAGAGCTCAATCGGATCGATTAAGGCGTTTATATGAAGGTTTTTCAGTCCAAAAGAGCAGTCAATCTGAGTACTAAAAGATTATTTGGTTGCATGTAAACGCACCAGCCTGCTAGTGGATTTTGGACATTTTAATGAAAAAAAATAGATATTAGATATAGATAAACGTAGATATTGTGCCTTTAAGCCCTGGTTGTAACACCTACTTTATTTTGCGCAAAGCCCTTTAAAAACTAGTTTTTCATGACATTTAAAGTGACTATACACTAAATTTAAACTGAAAAGAGCGACAGTTTTATCGCATTTATCAATAATTAGCATTTCCATCAGCGATATGTTGCGTTAAACAAATCCATGGATTTTAGTTAGCGAGGCGGACGATAGGAAAGCACCGTTACCTTCATGGAAAAGGACTTTCCACAGCCAGGATGAGTACAGATGAAGGAGCGCTGCTCTTCGTGGAAGGACAGGATGTGGCTTTGCAGGTTGAACGCCGTGGTGTACGAGCGGGTACATCCGTCTCTGGGGCAGTGGAACACCACGCGCTCTTTAGAGTGGACGTGTTGATGCTGCTTCAGGAACCAGCTATCCCTGAATGTTTTCTTACACTGATCACACTGAACCCTGACTGAACACACACACAAACAAGTTATATTTTGTCACTTTCTATGAGATCACATGCTATTGTTGGGCTATTAGGCTTACCTATATGAACTTTGTTGTGGTTTGTCATCTCGGTCCAGTTCTTTCCCACAAATGAGCAGCCCTCAGCCGTGCAAGAATAGCCTGCAAATCGCATTTTGACCAAGACAGTATGATGGGATTTAGCACAAGAGAGGTAGGGTGATGCACATCTGATGTCTTAAAGGGTTAGTTCACCCAACAATGAAAATTCTGTCATTAGTTCCTCATGTCGTTCTACACCAGTAAGACCTTCGTTCATCTTCAGAACACAAATGAAGATCTTTTTGATGAAATCCGATGGTTCAGTGAGGCCTGCGTTGACAGCAAGTTAATTTACACTTTCAAATGCCCAGAAAAGTACTAAAGATATATTTAAAGCAGTTCATGAGACTGCAATTGTTCAAAGTTAATACTTTTTGTGCGCCAAAAAAAAACAAAATAACGACTTAATTCAACAATATCTAGCGATGGGTGATTTCAAAACTGCTTCATGAAGCTTTACGAATCTTTTTGTGAATCGGCGGTTCGGAGTGCCAAAGTCACGTGATTTCAGTAAACGAGGCTTCGTTACATAAGCGATTCGAAATTTCAATAGTTCATGTGATTTTTGGCAGTTTGATAGACGATCCGAAATACTGATTTGAAAAAAAAAAGATTCGAAAAGCTTCATGAATCAGTGTTTTGAAATCGTCCATCACTAGATATTGTTGAAAGGTCGTTATTTAGTTTTTTTGGCGCACAAAAAGTACTGAACCACTGTACTCACATGAACTGCTTTAAATATGTCTTTAGTAGCTTTCTGGTCGTTTGAAAGTGTAAACTTGCTGTCAATGTAGGACTCACTGAACCATCGGATTTCATCAAAAATATCTTAATTTGTGTTCTGAAGATTAATGAAGGTCTTATGGGTGTAGAACGACATGAGGGTGAGGAATTAATGGCAGAATCTTAATTTTTGGGTGAACTAACCCTTTAAAGAGCCACAAAAAGCACTTTAACTTTGTATTCAATTCAAATATACTGACATTTTTACTTGTTACAACAGCATCAAACCTGAATTTCGATCTGTTCATCTCATAAAGCTACTTTATCACGCTTTATTTTGCAATGCAGAAATAAGCTATTTCCAGTGAATGTACAAGACTTCTGATTCTTTAGCCACAATTGTTAAATAACTAGAAGAAGAATAAAGTGCGTTTGTGCAATAAACCTGTGTGTTTATCATTACTATAATAAATTCACATGATAAGATGATAAAAACCAGCCCAGTTTGCAATATCAAGCAGCAAAACGCACCGCTTTTGTAGAGCTAAAATAAGTGGCGGTGAATGACACCAGAAACCTCGCACATTCAAGTTAAAAACAGCTTGCTCTTACGTTAAAATAAGGCAGACAACCTATCGAACGAATTAATGTTTTTCTGGAGAGGCCAGGGTACTCTTCGGAAATTCACCTTGTGTTTAACAGAAAAGAAAGTCATACAGGTAACCACTCCTTTATGAACTACAGAACGAGCAGAGAACATACCCTTGTGTACCTTCTCATGGCGCTTCAGGTGACCACGCTGTGAAAAGCGTCTCCCGCAGCCTTCATGTGAGCACCTGATGATCAGAGACATTGCAGGATATACACAACATCAAATGAAGGCAATCAGACACACTCAGTTCGAATTCAAGTGTTATATTGTGTTAGTTTACGGAGAAAGACTTCAATTAATCACTAAAAATCAATGAGACATAAAATGCATCAGTGGAAATACTCTTACAAGAATGGTAGCAGCTGGGTGTGTGAACACTCGTGGGTTTTCAGCTGGTTATTCTTCTTGAATGCTTTGCCACATCCTTCAAACGTACACTAAATAAAACATTATTACAACTTATTAGACAACATTTATCATTTACTCAACCTCAAGTTGTTCCAAACCTATATGAATATCTCTGCAAAACACAAAAGAAGATATTTTGAGGAATCTGGGTAACCAAACAGTTGACTTCTATAATGTTTGGTTACCGACATTCTTCAAAATATCTTCTTTTGTATTCAAAACTTCATTCAGGTTTGAAATAAACTGTGTAAATGGTGACAGAACGTTCATTTTTGGATGAGCTATCCCTTTCACATACACTACAGTATATCTTAGATTTGTTAATCATGTACCTGCAAATATTTGTACTGTATATTGTTTTGCATTGTATGCCACTGTTTTCCAGCAAAAGTGTTTAAATATAGGGCTTAAAAAAGCCTAAACTCAATCTGTTCACCATATAAAGCGATCGTGTCTCTTCAGAAAATTTGGACTAAACCGCTCAATTCATATGTATTATTTTTACGATCTCTTTATAAACTTTTTGAAGCGTCAAAGTGGGAAGCCGTCAAACGAGGGACAGAAATTGCTCAGATTACATTAAAAATATCTTAGGGTGCGTTCACACTTGTAGTTCGGTTCGTTTGGTCCGGACCAAAAAACAAAACATATAGTCCTGGTCCGCTTAGCGTTCACACTGGCATTTTTAACAGCGAACCTAAAGTCACCGAACCAAAGGCATCGGGATACGGTCACAACCTGATTGGTCGGCTTTTATGACGTATATTTGCTTACCGAACATTCAAAACAATGCTGTGTTCTGGATTAAACGCCATCATTTTATGTGTGTACATATGCTTTATTTTTACCAGCTGAGAACTCACGAAGAGCTCATCAAAATGTTCAAAACTGCTCGTCGGACCAAATATTGATGAGGCACTTCACCTCCTCGTTGCTCCACGTTTGCCCTCGACTCATTTTGGATACACCGATCTTTCCGCGTCGTCAAATCAGCTGACTTGTAGCGTCACATCTTGTGACATCACGTCCTGTTTTTGGTTCGTTTACATGTCTTTGGTCCGTGTTGTGGTCATATATATATCGAACCGCACCAGAGTTTGTTTAGAAGCGGACCGATTAAAACAAACCCTGGTGCGGACCGAGACCGCTAAAAAGATGGGTCTCAGTCCGCTTCCAAGCAAACTCTGGTGCGGTTCGATTGATATATGAACGCAACACGGACCAAAGACATGGAAACGAACCAAAAACAGGACGTGATGTCACAAGATGTGACGCTACAAGTCAGCTGATTTGACGACGTGGAAAGATCGGTGTATCCAAAATGAGTCGAGGGTAAACGTGGAGCAACGAGGAGGTGAAGAGCCTCATCAATCTGCAAACAACAGAGGAAATCCTGCTGCTGTTTTGAATGTTTTGAACATTTTATGAGCTCTTCGTGAGTTCTCAGCTGGTAAAAATAAAGCATATGTACACACATAAAATGATGGCGTTTAATCCAGAACACAGCATTGTTCTGAATGTTCGGTAAGCAAATATACGTCATAAAAGCCGACCAATCAGGTTGTGACCGTATCCTTATGCCTTTGGTTCGGTAACTTAAGGTTCGCTGTTAAAAATGCCAGTGTGAACGCTAAGCGGACCAGGACTATATGTTTTGTTTTTGGTCCGGACCAAACAAACCGAACTACAAGTGTGAACGCACCCTTAGCGGTCTCGGTCCGCACCAGGGTTCTGATGGCAGCGTTCACATATGTTCAAACGAAGCGCACTAACTGAGCAATCGCACCAGGGTTCGTTTTAATCGAACCAAACATGACAAGTGTGAACGCACCCTTAGTTTGTGTTCCGAAGTTCATACAGGTTTGGAACATTATGAAGGCGAGTAAATGATGACAGAACAGTGTGAACTATCCCTTTAAGACATGTGATTTCAAGCCAACAGCACAAATTCAAAACTAATCCTTTTCAATCTTCAAAGAATACCAATGTTACTTTGTGTGAGTGTGTGTGTGTCTAAATGTGTTTACTTTTACTTACTATGTACTGTTTTGTCTCATGTCTGTGAATACGTGAAATATGTTTATTCAAGTTGGTGTTTGTGGTGAATCCTTCTCCACATCCGTCCTCCGTGCACCTGTAAACAGACATTACACGACTAAATGACAGCTTACCATCCTGTTAAATTTAGGTTTAAGGAAACTCACATACATGTAGGGTCTGTCGCCGGTGTGTGTCAGCGTGTGACGAGCAAGATGATATTTCGTGCAGAAAGATTTGCTGCAGCCATTATACTCGCACTTATAGGGCCTCTGCAAAAGAAAATGTAGTAAATAGACGTCGACAAATGCCATACTGTTTAATGAATTTACATTAATACAATTTAAAATGGCCATACACGCGTAAACAATTACTACCTCAGGACGTTTTATAACTTACCTTCCCTGTGTGTTTGCAGAGGTGCGCTTCTAACTTCCATGCTTTGTTATATGACGCTTCACAGTCAGGAAAGGAACAAATAAATGTTGTGCTGGGTTTAACATTATTTTCGTGCATTGTCAAATATTCAGCTATGAGCTACCACGTGTGCGCCTTCATTTTGAGCGTCAACTTCTGACGTCACAACAAACGTCAACACTACCACGAGACACCCAGTATGGAACGCCGATGAGGCCAAAAGCTTAGAATAAATGAACATGGAGTGCGGAATGGACCAAAAGAAGAGCTATGGCTAGAGAGGCATAAGCGGTTTGCAGAACTTCGCAAAAATGGATGAGGAGTGCACCATCTTTAAAATAATGAAACATTTCAGAATCCTGAATTGTAATGCATTATAATAGTCCCAAATCTGAAAGATTGTACATTTTAATATTAGAAACAGTGCTGAAAGTATAAGTTGGATGGCAGATATATTATATATTCTTTTAAGCCAAATTTATTATTCTGGATAATCTGCATTTTTTTTAAATAGAGATCTCATGATTCTGAAAACAAAATATGAGACAAAAATAAACAAAATAGCATGTACTTTACTTAAGATTCTGATAAAAAATTCCTATTTAATTTAATAAATGAGTTTGTTAAAAATGTTAACACTTTACAATAAGATTCATTAGTTAAGCATTAGTTAATGTATTAACTAACATGAACTAACAATGGGTAATACATTTGTTACTATATTTACTAATCCTCGTTAATGTTAGTTAATGAAAATACAATTGTTCATTGTTTGTTCATGTTAGTTCACAGCATATTAACTAATATTAACAAGATTTTAATAATGTATTAGTAAATGTTAAAATGAACATTAACAAAGATTAATAAATGCTGTATAGGTGCAGTTCATTATTAGTTCAAGTTAACTAATGCAGTTAACTAATGTTAACTAATGAACCTTATTGTAAAGTGTTACCAAATATTTATTAATTTAAACGAATTCATTAAGTAAAAAGTCATTTGAAATTACTCAATGAACTCCAGAGATTTTGTATGAATCTCTTGAATTCATACATCAAATACATTTTAACAGTCACTGGTCGCCACTTACTGGCTTAACAATGTAATAAATATGATCTTTATTTGAAGAGTAACATTAAGCTACTAGTTTCAAATGCCATTTACTCATTTTGATCGCTGCCGCAACATTATAAACAAAGTTATATCTGGTCTGTAAACTTTTATTCCAATATTTTCTTATTATTTAATAACACAGAAATAGAAATACTGTGTATGTGTTGAAAATACTGTTTGTGAAACTGTTACACATATATAGCTTATTTGACTGCTGCTTAATTTTTCCGGTGTGATCATAATTTCAAAAGTTTAGACACAGCAGAATCGTTGTACTTTAAGAATAAGATTGCGTGTTTGTTTGAAACGAGATTGTGAACTTTTAATGATTCATCGTGCCTACATATGGACCGATAGCCTATGTATTTTTGTGTGTCCTATTCAGTGGTGTATAAAGTAAAATGACTTTGTTAGAAGTAAAATTCACAAGTTTTAAAGTATGTGATATTTTTTGTACTTAAGTATGAAAAGTATTTTTTTTATGTTAAACATACTTACAGTATTGAAAGTAAAAGTACAAGTTAATGCAAAATACAAAAAGAGCAGAAAATATTCTTAAAAATTGTTCTATACACAGTTTGAGCAGCAAGATAACTTTTTGTTTCAACTTTATTTCTTACATTTTGTTTGCTTTGAATTTAAAAATAAATATTTATTAAAAGCTTTAAATATAAAAAAATACTAATATATTAATTATACCTATCATAGTGTATTATAATTAATGTAAGAGGCAACTTTAAAATGTTAAAATGTTGAAATTAACAATAAACAACGCTTTCATTATCCTATAATGTTACAAATGAACTGTTATTGTAAAGTTTCCATTTCGTTTAAATCCAAACAATCATGTTTAAATATCAACCTTTACGCACAAAGGCATATTATATGTATACTTTCACTCGTTATTTGCTTATATTTTAAAACTCTTGATGATTATCTAATCAAAATATGTGTTAAAGTGCGGATAAAAAAAGAACTGAAATTGAGTACATTTCTGATTTATGTTTCTGTCGGCTACATGATTAGAATACAATTTAAATATGCATCTTCACTGGATTACGAATGCATAAAATCGAACAAATGGATATAAACTAATGCAAATAGAGGGTAACAATCGTGACATTAAACAGTTGGTGTTTTTGTCCTGGATCAACAAGTACTGTAACAAAGTATTATTACTTTGTTACATTATACCTCTGGTCATATTTGTACCAGACCTCAAAAGTAACCCAGGATGATTCTGAGATCCATGCTTACTACAGGTATTGTCCGAGGTGAATCCAGGGTGCCTGAGGATTGAGGCGGAGCCAGAGGGAATTCGGAGCCATATGAAGCCAAAGGGGTGTCGAGATGCAGTGCGTCTGATGGCTTGTAAGCCCGTGGCGCAGCCAGGGTGATGTCTGATCAAGGCGCAGCCAGAGGGATGAGGGAGCCCAGTGGAGCCACAAGGATGATGGTATCTGGTGGCAAAGATGTTGATCCAGGAACATGATATACTTGGTGAAATCATGTTCACCCTCTACAAAGACGAACATATCAGTGCTCACTCTTCTGAATGTCCAAAATCCTCAGGATGTCCTCAATACAAACAAATAATTCACAAAAACACAAAAAGTTATTGATCATCCAGGTAATGACACAGTATTTAGAATCAAGCGTAAGTAAACTTTTGAACAGGGTGATTTGTGTGAATATCTAGTTCAGTCATGAATTCTAGATGGCACAACGCAACCCCAAGCTGAATGGCCTGCAGCTTGCTTGCTCAACATTTAAATAGTCAGGATCAGTGTCTGCAATATAAGCTGGCACACTATCACAAATCCTCCACCTCCCCCAGCTCCACCTGTCAATTGGGATTTATGTATGCCTATTCATGCAGCAGCAGCCGCATGTCTTACATGCTCACAACAGCGTGTATTAGCAATAGCAAGTCCACACTTGCTCTGAAGCAGCAGCAGCAGCAGCATGCATAGCAGAAGACCAAAGTCCGCAAAGACTAAAGAGCCATTTTACCATTGTCATTTCCATTAGCATGCAAAAACTATTTAGAAGGTTGGTGTGATTGAAATTCAGTTATTTTGTCTTGTGTACTATATGTAAACATATGGCATGTGAAACAGCTTATTCATGACAGTACTAAAAAAAACAAGCAATTTTTATGATCCCTCATTTAGTTAAAATATTTTAACAAATGGCAAGATGTATGTAAATGTATGGCCATAACTGTACAGAGATATGGATATTTCTGTACTTGTTCTCTGCACATTGACAATAAAGTTAAATTTATTTTAACTTTACACGAAGCACATGGATGTGAAATAATGTAGCTGATGGTAGTAAGAGGTCAATGTACTAATATTTGGACTGCAGTTGTTGAGATGGTGATTCTCAAGGCATGGAGGCATAATGCAATATTTGTCTTTTGCTAACTAAGATGGCATCTGAGTTGTGCCCAACAGGTCTCCATCATTAACACCACCACCACTAGAGAATTTGGGTGGTGTTACTGGAGGGGGGGGGGCTCTGTGAGGCACCGTGAATGTGCAACTGAAGAGGAGTCCCTCGTCCTTCTGCTTGGACCACAGGGGCTGGGATAATCACATTAGTGGAAGATGGGAAGTAGACAGTGGCGTGAAAGCCGGGAGAGCAATGCCACGACTAATCCCGTTACTGCTCAGAGAGAAAAGAGCGACGCTGGCTCACTGCGGAGGCTGAGAAAAACCCTACTTTCCCAGGAGTGAGTTCACCTGTATGGTAACACACAGAAGTTGGTCTTTTGATGCCTATTACGAGGAGACAATTGGCACTTGGCACGTACCACTGCTTTTTTTCTTTTCTTAACACCATCTCGCAACATCCCTCCCTCCCCAGCTCCCCGCCGTTAGGCGCTATTACACATTGTCAATGTATAAACAAAACTAAACAAAACAGAGGACAGGCATTCCATGAGACCCTCTTTGACTCCCCGCTGGTGAAGACGTCCCCTACAGTCGGAGCTGCTGTGTGCGGATCGGATAGAAAGGGGGTGGTGCTTCCAAAAACACAGGACTAGCTTTATCTGTGAATTGTTCCTGCACCCGAGTTCAACCTTAATGCAAACTTAATACAAGAACAGTATAATAGGATGCACTCTATAAAACCGATGCCCTGCTGAATTCACTGGCAGATGGCCACAATCAAGGACAGTCCAAGACTGACAAGGAATTTCATGGGGCGGATGGGAGGACATGTCCCGCATCCCCACGTTTTTCCTCAAGAGCAGTGCAGCAAGATTCCTCGCACTCCCTGGCAACGGTGGGAAAACAAAATGTCAGATCTGATCCGTCAAGTCTTTTAAGCCCTCTTCTTCTGTCTGTCTCTCTCTTGTCTTTCTGGATTGTACTGTTGTATTGGTATAGGGATTAAGCCGAGTGGTTAAACAGTGATTTAATGAACTTTGCATGGCAGCATGCTGCACTTCAACCACTATCGCAACTAAGCAGGGCCAGTGGGAGATCGCTATGGGAACTTTTCTGAGCCATATGGAAACGGGGCAAGGGCTTTTGAGGCTATGGGTTTTTAATTCCACCAAAAAACAATTTCAAATACTTGAAAACAACAGAGTAAGAGTGTGAGAAAGAATGTTCTCGGGAAAAAACAGACCACCAGGTGCTCTGTGTGTGTGATGCAGACAGTAAACAAAACAATGTAAGAAAGGGATGCATCCGCTCACCAGACTGCTTTTCACTTTGCCGTGTATTATGTTGTGCTAACCCTTCATCGCAATAATGCTCGGCTTTAAATCGATTATACTGAGGATGACCGCATCATCCAATCTAAATCGCTAGATTTAGTCGCTTATTTCAGTTTGTATGATTTAATTCTCCTCTGATGATCGGGATTAACAGGTGTTCTTTTAAAACATTTAATGAACAAATACTTTTTCTTTTTTTTTAATGTGAGAAGGACAAATAAATCAATGAAATCGAATTTGAACAGATGATTGGTAAAAACTATGCTATTCAAAGACATTCATAAAATATCATTCCATCATATCCAGATATACTACACCAAAAATATGTGATGTGACATTTCTGGAATTGTGAAAAAGTTTAGCACTAATGCCACTATTGTGGTCTGTTAACTTATCCCATTCATGAGCCCTACAATGCACCCGGCAGTGGGTTTGAATCATTAAAAGGTTGTAATCCCCCACCATTGTGTTTAAACAACGCTACATTTTAGGTCTCAAATCAGCGAGATCTTCAACAGGGAATGTCCAGAATTCATTTCCTGACCTCTTCTTGTGTTACTTTAACAACCATAGATTATTATCACAAATTATTTTAAATTTTTTAAAAATTGATATACTTAAGGGAATGAGAAAAAAAAAATCACTTGGAGTCATTTCATGTAAATAACCAAAATCATATTGGAGCATCTTGACGTTTTCCTGAAGGTGTCAGCCAAGTATACAAGAATAAAATAAAATTTACATTACAATAAGAGATGTCAAAGTTAATGCATTAACAGTCAGAGTCACTAGATTGAACCGTGAGAGGTAGAACAGCTTGTCACTGGGGCAGAACCCTTAAATGGACAGCTCTGTACAATACCCACCCCTAAAATGTGCATACTACCTTAGACTAGATATATGTAACCTTAAAGGGTTAGGTCACCCAAAAATGAAAATGCTGTCATTAATTAATCATTCATTTTAAAACTAATCCATATGAATTGAGTGGTTTAGTCCAGATTTTCTGAAGAGACTTGATCGCTTTATATGATGAACAGATTGAATTTAGGTTTTTTTGCTATGTTGCTATGTCCAACAAGTCATGCGCTCTCACGCCACACATCATGTTCTCACGAAGTGAAAAATACATCCTGGAGCAAATTTTAATTTCAAATATCATAACTTTAAGTTTAAACAATAAATAGCATCTAGTGTGTGTTTAATGTGTGGTGACAGATCGCTGTAGCTCCTCGTGAACCGATCATCTCTTCATACTAGTTCATTTATAGCATCAAATAAGCATGAATGAACATCAGAAGGAATGTTGTTTCAAGCGCGGAAAGACGTGAGTACACCAATTTTTTAAGTTCAAGTTCACCAACGTTAATCTATTAACTCTCCTGACTGCTTTGTCGGAGAAAATGGTGGATTCGGGGTTATGATTGGTCAGATCGCCTGTCAATCAAACTGCCAGCGAAGGGTCAATTCATATGGATTAGTTTTACGATCTCTTTATGAACTTTTTGAAGCGTCAAAGTGGTTGCATAGGCTGTCAATGGAGAGTACAGAGCTGCTCAGACGAACGAAAGTCTTGGGGGTTTGGAACGACAAGAGGGAGAGTGAATAATGACAGAACTTTCATTTTTGGGTGAACTCACATATGCAGTATGAATGTATGCATTTTTAACTTAAATGTGAAAGGCTTCCAGTTTCGGCCACTTCCAGTAATTTTAGCTTAACAAACAGTATGTTTTGCTGCTTTATGTTGCAAACTGGTATTTGTTATCAAACTATTAATCATAAATGTTGTTAAATGTTGTGCAAATCAATTGACCATTTAAGCTTACTGCACTGTTATTCTTCTAGTTATTTAACTTTAGCGGCAATCAGAATCAGAAGTCTTGCATATTCACAAGCAATAACTTACTTTCACAGTGAAAAATAAGGTGGATAAACCATGTGACAAGGTCTCACCCAAATAAAATAAAAAAAATTTGATGTAGTATCTCTAACAGAGACAGACATTAGCGTTCTTTTTTGCAGTTTAGGCATATATTAAAGGGTTGGTTCACCCAAAAATGAAAACTCTGTCATTAATCACTCACCCTCATGTCTTTACAAACCTGTAAGACTTTCGTTCTTCTTCGGAACACAAATGAAGATATTTTTGATGAAATCTGAGAGCTTTCTGTCCCTCCATTAATGCAACTACCACTTTCAAGCCCCAGAAAGGTGGTAAAGACATCATTAAAGTAATCCATGTGGTTTAACCTCAATTTTATAAAGTGACGTGAGTGATTTGTTTGTGCAAAAAAACATCTTTCATCTTCTAAATTTCTGTGTTTGAAAGTATGAATCTGGTGGTCAACAGCAAGTCCACAGCTGGTTATCAGCTCTGGAGATTTAACATTTTAATGACTCCATAAACATTTGACTTTGGCATAAATGAAAGAGAAGTCAATCTTTATGAAGCACTGTAGTAGTTTAAATGCTGTCGTATTCTGCATAGATGGCATTTATTGTTTGAAAGCACATTTTAATTCCTTTGTTAATGAAAAAAATATTTCTTTAACTGCAACATAAAAGCATGGAAATTGGTTACATCTGGCTAAATTTAAATCTCTGCAGCAGAAGAAAGAGAGAGAGAGAGAGAGAGAGAGAGAGAGCAAGAGTTATTCACACAGCTTTTGCCACTCAAACATTTTGTGGTACAAGCTGATGTAAAAGAGGTAACAGAAAATATTGAGATAATATAGAAAATAGTGCAGCAACACTGTTGCAGATCATGTTAGGTTCTTACAAGACCTTGATTGCTTATATCTTTTTTTATTAATTTAGAGATTCTTATTGATTTACATTTTCTGTTCAAGAGGTTCCAAATTTGAACCAAAAGTATTTTCAAATAAACACTTCATATACCTCCTTCCTGTAACTTTGACATTTGTCTTGTTTGGGTACATGCTAGTTTTATTCTCTTAAGTTTATTCAAACTCTATATCGCATTCTTTGAGAAATTGACATCATTCTTAACTCTTTCCCCGCCAGCATTTTTTTTTCAACCAACATTTAGCATTTTGCTTTTCAACAGAAAGTTGAGAAAATTGTCCGGATCATACAAAGATGGAGTAGATCAAGTCCATCACAAAGCTTCAGTCATATATATTTGATGATCGTGTTACCTTACATGTGCATAAGCAATGCTTCTATGGCTTGTTTCGGCTTCTTTTTCGCCTGAGTTTGGATCCAGAGATTCTGTACTCTTTCAGAAGATGCGTAATAGCGCCCCCTACCGTATAACAGTGAAAACATGGATTGCCAGAAAATTCCGTCATTGGCGGAGAAAGAGTTAATAATCAACTATATGTGTTTGATGAACGTACTTTTACAAGGAAGGTCTCTATTCTACCATTGTGAGCGTGGCTGACTATAATCAGTCAGACCATTCATTCTCCTCAAGCTCTGAGTCGTCTTCTGAGTCGCTGTACTCCACGGCGATGCGGCGAGAGAGTATAGTGGCCACGTCATTCCCCACCGGCTCTCTTTTAGCCTGCTGTTCCTGCTGCTCTTGTACTTTCTTTAGTTGGATACCTGAACACACACACACACACACACACACACACAAAACACATGTACAGTAGCCTATTCAGTACACAGGGCCAACTTGTTTTGCACACAGCATTCAACACTCTTAAAATGTTAACATATATAGCAGCTGCTGAAAAAACAAACTTTTTGGTATAGTAATATATATTAAATTAACCATCATAATTTTTACTTTGTAAAATTAAAATTCTATGAGAACTAGAAGTAAAATTTGAAACACATTTAATTCATGTAATAAATTAACTGGGTGGAATAAGTTACTCATTATTTGCTTGTAATATTTGGATGTTTTATAGTCACTGCGCATAAACCTAGAAATATTAAGTAAGTTTTAATCTAAGAGTGAATCCATATACACTGCTAAAAATGAATCTGTGGTGAAGTAAATACTACAGAAAACACAAATGTAGTTTCTACATGAAAGTTAGTTCAGGAAAGAATCAAAAAAACAAAGTAAATTCTCTATTAGTACTGAATTCAAGCTTGTAGAAATTAAAGCATAAATATCAACAATATAAAATTAAGTAAACCCTACTCAACTTTTCTGATACTGGTGTTCCCATCATGCACTGGGTTTTTTGGGTTTTTTTTTGCTGTTTTTGAGTTGTAATTACATGGTTTTATCATAGCTTTTGTCGTTAGAATTAGTAACTTGCGATTTTGTGACATTTGGAGTTCATTTTGTACTCAAAATAACGCATTCACACTCAAAAATGATCTATCGAATGTTACCGTCATTGTGTTTTGTGTACCAAAATTAAATGCTCTGAGTTCATGTGGGTGATGCATCAGCTCTATTGAGTAGATATACACAATTCTATATGTGAAATTAAATAAATTATACATAATAAAGTAATATTTACTTAATTTATTTATTAATGTTAAGTTCAATGCTAAGTAGATTTTACTTAATTCCATATGTGAAAGTAAATAAATTAAATATAATTAAGTAATATTTACTTGATAATAACAGGTAAGTTGTACAGAGTGGTAGCAGTAAAATTTACTTAAAATGTGTAAATTGTTATGAGGATTTAATCTAGTAAATCTTAAAGTTAAGATTAAAAAAAGTTTTTTTTTTAAGTATATTGAGTTTGAAATGAACAACAAAAGCATTACAAATTATTTCAATTAATCATATGACTATCAATATAGATATCTACATTTACATCCAAGCTACAAGAATATTACAATATTAATCAAATTTGGTTAATCCAAATTAATTCCAATTATGTACTGTATTATTAATTCCAATTATGTATATATTATATACTTAATATGTACTTGCGGATAATATAATATTAATGAAATAAAGGACATTTGAGTATGCTTAAAATAGAACACTTTCATGACTGTTTCTTAAGACACTTTTAAAAAGTGCACTTTGTAATATTGTCATTAATTAAAGGTTTTACATTCAAGTACATTTTAAATAATTATGTTTAAATAATATTTTGCTGCGCTCTAAAGAAGTGCACTTATTTTGATGTGTTGACTAACATACTGAAGCACATAAAGTACCTGATTATAATTGTAATATAATTGTTATTTTATATTACTTTTCAAGGTAATATATTTTAAATGTATTAATGTGCAACTTCATCATCAAGAATGTTGTTACAAATATATTTAAAAACATGACATACAAGTTTCAACAGAAATGACATTAAAGTATATTTTAGTTTATAATAAATGCTTGTCAGTACATTTGCAAGTTCATTTGAATGATATTTAAAAGACACTAGAAGTAATCATGAATTGACATATATAAAGATGTACAAAAAATACTCTAAAATTCAACTAATTGTAATACATTGCAAATAAGTGTACGGAAACATTATTATTCAGTTCAAATTTAAGTATATTCTTTCCTTAATAAGTATTTTTAATAAGTGTATACAGTACTGTAGTCTTGTTAATGTATGCCACCATGGACAGCACCTTCCTGTTGATGTTTACATGCATGCTCAAAAACACTCCACTTACCCATGCGTATTGCTGAGAGTAGGTCACTGCGAGCGTCTGTGACAGGCTGCAGATTGTGTCTCCGTCCCTCTCCAAATGCTGCTGGATGAGGTGGTATGGGAGGGGCTGGAGGAGGAGGCGGTCCTTGGGGAGGTGAAGCTAAAACCGGTCCAGGAGGTGGGACAGGTGGAAGAGGATACCGTAAGGCTGATGTGATTGGTCCAGAATGAGGAGTAGTTGGAGGTGAGGCAAAAGCCGTCTGTGCAGATGGAATGAGAGGAGCCACTGGAGGAGGGGGCGGACCTGAACTGGCATAGTACTCCATCATACTAAAAGAGAGAAAGAGGGAATGTGAAAAACCTAGCTTTTGGAAACCTCTCCAAGTATCCTCTACATGGACCAGCATACATAGTCATCTGAAAGAGGCTATTAGCATATTAGAGCCTATTACTAAGTCTGATCCACATTGTAGCTTTTTCCAGTGCTGACTGTAGCATTCCCATATTGAAAACGCAACTTAGTTTCCAGACCAACTTGAGATTGAGAATCAATTTGAGCCTGCTCTTACATTTCATGAACAGTATGCAATATTCATCATGGGCAGTTCTTGGGCATGCTGTCAAAAGTCTATTTCACGCTGGGCACGCAACTAGTGCATATTCTTTCGATGTCAATGTTAACAGGTTAGAGCATTTACACCCCTTGTACTTTTAAAAAGGGTACTTATTACGTAAATTATGTACCTTAAAAGAATCAACTAAATGTGATGTTTTCTGACATATAATAACTGCATGTCAATTGCAATTCAATGAAAATGTGTTTTGGTTTCAGTGCAATTACCTGAACTTTAAAGTGCTCTTTTGACTCTTTTAATCAGGACTTAATACAGTATTTAATTTCATTAGCATTTATAGTGAACTAAAATATACTTTAAATGTCATTTAAAGTAGAAAGTCAACACAATTGTAATGATGAAGCAATTTAGTATATTTAAAATTTTAAATTTTAAATGTAATATTGAATAACACACTACAGTTAAAGTTATTATAACAAATACTTTCACGCAAAAAATAATGCAACAGAAAGTTTAAAAGATTTACATGTGCTTTAGTATGTTAGTCACATACTAAACACATCAAATTAAAATATAATGAATTAAAATGTAGGCTACTTGAAAGTAAAACTTGACAGTATTACAAAGTACGCCTTTTAAAAGTGTACTTAAGAAACATAGGGGAACACTTTATTTTAAAGTGTCAGTTATACGTTACATGTAGTTACTGTAGTAATAACTATAAATTATGCATAATCACATGCAATTAACCCTAAACCAAGCCCTCATCGTAACCCTAAACCCATAGTAAGTACATGTAGTTAATTATTATTACTACTTATTTATTATTATTATTATTATTTAAATGTATAATTACACTGCAATACTGACATCTTAAGATAAAGTGTAACCAAACATAGTCGTGATTTTGCTCTCTCTTTAAGTACACTTAAGTGGCCTTTTATTTCATTAATATTAGTACAGCTTACTACAAGTGTATATCTTTTTCACAAGTAGCAGAACAAAACCAAAATTCACTATAAAAGTATATGACCAATTAATTTTTTTTTTTAAATTGAAGAAAAAATAATGTACTAGAAATACAAGGTTAGTTCACCCAAAAATGAAAATTCTGTCATTAATCACTCATCCTCGTGTCGTTCCAAACCTGTAAGACTTTTGTTCATCTTCAGAACACAAATGAAGATATTTTTGATGAAATCTGAAAGCTTTCTGTCCCTCCATTAACGCAACTACCACTTTCAAGCCCCAGAAAGGTAGTAAAGACATCATTAAAGTAATCCATGTGACTCCAGTGATTTAACCTCAATTTTATGAACCTTTTTTGTGCAAAAAAACCCATAATTTACCATTTACCAAAATTTTAATTTCCAACGTGCATATACACAACGTCTACACTCACATTAACTCACATTAACACAACACGCATACATCGTGGTGCTCTCGTGAACACGCGTTGGAGATTAATATTTTGTTTTTTAAATAAAGTACACTCAAGTACATTTTTTGCACAAACAAAGCACTCGCATCGCTTCATAAAATAGAAGTTAAACGGCTGAAGTCACGCGGATTACTTTAATTATGTCTTTACTACCTTTCTGGGGCTTAAAGTTGGTATGGATGCACAGAAAGCTCTCAGATTTCATTAAAACAATCTTCATTTGTGTTCTGAAGATAAACGAAAGCCTTACAGATTTGGAACGACATGAAGATGAGTAATCAATGATAGAATTTTCATTTTTGGGTGAAGTATCCCTTTAAGACTAATTTTATGATATAAGCTATACTACACAGCACGTTATATGGCTTGACATGTTATGCTTATATGCATGTGAGAGGTGGGACATTATCGCATCACAGCAATCTATGCTGATCTTAAATGAAATCATGTGACAGGCAGACGGTGGTCAGAGCACTACAAAATCAGCAGAGGTTGCTCGATGTTTCCCCTCTGCTTACGTGTCCAGTGTGAGACTAGACCAGCTCTAATTACTAAATACTAAAGTTTTTTCAGTAGGGACTATAAGCATTCTGACCAATTCAGCAACACAAAACTGCATTATCTTGTTTATTTCAAACAGCAGAGTCACACATTTTTGCTATTACCCATAGTCTGTTGGTGGAAGCATGATGGTTCCATTGACTCCATTTTCACGGGGCAGGTACTGTGGAGGAGTTGGATGATGTGTTCGAGCGAGTAAGCCCACTCTGTAACCTACATCAGCACCCGCAGCCACCCCTACAGGCCCTCCAATGCTGTGGTACTCGTGCTCTACCCCTCCATTGGCACTAGATGATGCTGTCTCCACAGGCATGAACGGGTGCGGCTGTGAATGTGCATGACTGGCTCGTGCTTGAGCGTGAGCTGGGATGGGGTAGTCAGAGCTGTTTGGATGTAGTCTGTTTAAAAGAATATTAATGCAAATCATTGCAATAATGATTTCAGAGGAACTGAATTATAAGAAACATATTTTGCTTCTTTCATAGAATTACTAAGTACTTTGGTTACACTTTATTGTAATGTGTCGTAGTTACATCGTACTTATTCAAATAAGTCCTGAGCAATATTAATTAACTACATGTACTTACTATAGAGTTAGGTTAGGTTTAGGATTAGTAATTATGCATAATTTACTGTTATTATTATAGTAAGTACATGTAGTAATGTGTAACTGCGACACCTTAAAATAAAGTGGAAACCGTTTTGGATGCTTATTATTTTTGCAGAAACTGTCATACATTTTTTTCAGGATTCTTTGATTAATAAAAATTTATTTTATTTTAAAGCATTTATTTGAAATAGACATCTTACATTATAAATTACTATACTGTCTCTTTTGATACATTTAATGTGTCCTTGCTGAATTAAAGTATTAATTTATTATTATTAAAATAATTTTTAAATCTTAACCCATACTTCTGAATGGTATGGTATCATGGTTTCTACAAATAAATATTAAGCAGTTTTCATCATTGATAATAAATAGAAATGTTTCTTGAGCAGCAAATCAGCATATTAGAATGCTTTCTGAAGGATCATGTGACACTGAAGACTAGAGTAATGATGCAGAAAATTCAGCTTTGATCATTGGAATAAATTACATTTTACAATATATTCAAATAGAAAACAGTTATTAATAATAATAATAATAATAATAATATTGTATAGTATTCCTGTTTGTACTGCATTTTTGATAAAATAAATGCAGCCATATATATATATATATATATATATATATATATATATAATTTTTAATTATTTATTTATTTTTTATTTAAGGGATAATCTGGGTTTGTGTCTGTTTTGAGTTGGTTTGTCACATGCTTTAGTACTAGTTTTCAGTTCATTTGGTTTTTCACAGTTTGATTACTTTGCGCAATTCAATTCATTGTCAGTTCTGGTTGCGTTTTACCTGGTTGATCTGTTCGAGTTTCCAGTTTCTGAGTTCAATGTAAATAAAACTTAAGCTGCTGCAAACAGATCTGTTTATTTCATCTTTATTTTGCAACCTGGTGTGACATATACATTATTTGCATGTATAAATATTCCATAAACATATTCCATTTGATTTAATAGTGCCTTTGATTT
This sequence comes from Zacco platypus, assembly GCA_038088235.1. Lineage (NCBI taxonomy): Eukaryota > Metazoa > Chordata > Actinopteri > Cypriniformes > Xenocyprididae > Zacco > Zacco platypus. The sequence goes on along the minus strand of CM076082.1, from coordinate 3,891,695 downwards.
CATTGTATCCTTGTGCATAAAGTGCCTTAATGTAGCCATTAATATTATTATTATTTAAAAAAAAACCCTGAGTGATGAGTTGGGCATTTTTTGTGGCAATATGATGGCATAAATACTGTTTAAAATAGCAGACAATATCTTTACAGCATGAGGGATACATCTGCTGACAAACCTGCCCTCTGGAGACAGCGAGCCCTCAGACGATACGCCCCTGTGAAGTGGATGATGATGATGACGACGATGGTCCGGCCGTAGCTCCTTATCAAAAGCCATCATGTTCCATTCCTGTCTGCGGTTATGAGCCTTACGGACCTTCTTCACCTCACGAGGCAACGTACCATCAACACACCGCTTCTGCTCCTGTGCCACAGTGTTTATGAAGGAGAGAGTAAACGATCTGAGCTTTTAGCTTGAAAAAACTAAAGTTAATTCTGAGTAATACCATTTCCCTCTGGAAGAGGATCAATTTGAGTGAGTTTTCACTTAGAAAAGGGACTGTGTGTCAATAGGTCAAATATGCAAAAGTCATAAAGGCACCGCTGCAATTTCAACAGCATTTACAAAACGTTATCAGATTTGATGCCATTCAAAACATTCAAAGGGGTGATTATTTTACCCTATGTTTCCTCTTCTCCTTTCTCTTGTCTTCCGTGTCTTGAAGCATTTTCTCCTTCCACAAGTCGAAGAAATATGAGGGGTCTGTGTAGAATTTAATTCCATCGATATGGTCATCCCTGGATCAAACAAAGAAAAATACACACTAAGTATCTAATAATATTAAAAAGAAGAGGATGAAAGCACACACACTTACATGTTTTTTGGGGACTTCCCATAGATGTTACGATTTTTAAACTGTACAAACTGTATATTTCTATCCCCCTACACTAAATCTACCCCAAAACTTACTCATCACAGAAAACTTTCTGCATTTTTAGATTTTCAAAACACTTCATTTAGTATGATTTATAAGCCTCATGGTGACACTCCCCCCCCCCAAAAAAAAAAAAAAACCCGTCCCCATATGGTCAAAATTTACTGGTATTACCATCCACGTGGGAACATTTGGTCACCATAATGCAGAGGATACCAGGCACACATACACACACACACACACGTTTTATGGGGACTTCCCATAGACATTACGATTTTTATACTGTACAAACTATACATTTCTATCTCCCTACACTAAATCTACCCCAAAACATACTCATCACAGAAAACTTTCTGCATTTTTAGATTTTCAAAACACTTCATTTAGTATGATTTATAAGCCTCATGGTGAAAAAACGTCCCCATAAAGTAGAGGATTCCAGGTACACACACACACACACACACACACACACACACACCTGTAGGCAGAGAGTATGTTCAGAGGTGGTGGTTTGTCGCTGCTGTTGTACATCTCAGTGATGGGGTTTGGAATGCTGCTCTTTGTCACCACCTGCTGGTCTTGAACAGTAGAACTCTTAAAGGCTTTACGCATGTTAATGTCCTGAAGTGATACTGTGGAAAAAGAAAAGAGAGGTTATTACGCAAAGTACATCAATTATCTCTAGGCACACAAAATATGCTCTCCACAGATTTCCACAGAATTAGAAAACCCACCATACATGCCCTGTATTATCATTACAGTGCCCTGAGTTGTTTTTTTTGATTATTTCCATTGAACACAAACACACACACACACACACACACACACACACACATAAAAGGCAAAAAATAAATAAATAATCTACAGATTTCGTGTGGGCCTGCCCATTATTCATGAATGATGCTATTAATATACTAGTTTAATACTATTGTTTGTGTAATCTAACTTAAGGTAATTTTTATTTATCAATAATTTATATGCATTCAAGGGGTAATGGTACAAATTTTGTTATAATTTAAAAAAAACAACTAATTAAATGAGAAACAGATGACAAGAGCATGAAATGGAAGTTGCGATAGTCCTTTCTTCTCTATTGTGACATATAGCTGAAGAAAAAATGTAGGGCAGGGCTTTATTTTTTCCATGATGGTTGTGGTTTGCTTTTGGTGGATCTTATGTGCGTGACACCCTCACACCAGTAAACACGTCATCAGAGAGGAGAAAATATGTGCTGGAAGAGTGCACTACGAATGCACATGAAATAAAACAATAATCATTTAAAATAACTACTGCAGTATTTCATTAAAAAAAGAATAGTTTTTAATTCCATGGTGACATTAAAGACACCTTATTGTAGGAATTCCTGCAATGTCAGACCACCTCATGAAAAAATACACCCAAAAAAGGAGATCCACGGGGCATTTTGACCTTGCATATCCTGTTACAACCCCGCCCCATCTCTGGTCAGGTGTATGTGATCCTTGACCTTTGACTGACCTTCCTCCACACTAGAGTCCAACTGAGTGACCTTAACTGCAAGACGGTCGATACGGTCCTGGAGAGAATTCGCACGCAGGTAGAACGTATTGGCTTCATTAAAGAGCTCTCCAAACACATCCTCGGCATGTTTACCTATTCAAGAAAAAACAGACGGGTGAGCTCTGAAATAGTCATTTAGAGAATGTTTTTGTCCAAAAGAGCTTACAGCACACTTATTAGGAACAATCCTCTTGATGTAACCTGAGGCTACGGCCCTATTTAAACCTGGTACTAGGATTCCAGTTTACACCTGATGGTGTTTTGTGTCTGTTCAAACACATTTGACCACTACACTACAAAATCCGGTCAATTGTGTTTTCGCCTACCTCTGGAAGTGGTCGAAAGTGGACAAGCTCAAAAAATTTCAGACCCCGTTTACACCTGTATTTAGTGTCGAAAACGCATCTTAATACCAGGCCTAAGTTATACCCTCAAGGGCACAACTATTATTTACAATCTTCAACTATTACAGTATGTTCACTCTTAGATAATTCCGGTGAATCCTTTATACTGGAGAACTGCAACACACAAATATTCACTGCAAGTCAAATGATGTGTGTCTTATACCATACATTCACACAAATACATGCTCAGGCGCATAAAGATGCACACACACACTCATAGGAAATTGCAGGCAACATGAATTCACCAATTCAGGATCTTTAACCTCAGAGAACATGCACTCTGCGTCCACATCTGTCGATCACTCTCTGCACTTCATAGGATTAAGCTTTAGAGCATTTGCTGGAAGCCAGTGCACAAAAAAGCATTGTTATCCCATCTCATTTCATCTAGAGATTTGTAGTGTATTTGTGTAAAACAGTAATACTGCATATAGATTCAACTATATTATGATTTGAACCAAAAAGCTAAACTGTGTTGGCTGTCTTGCCGAAATGTTTTTTTTGTTTTTTAATTTATACAATTAATTATTTGCACTATTTCTAATATATATGGGTCAATGACATCATTTTTTTTGTCCAAAGGCCTTAATAATAATAATAAAAAACAAAGATATGACATTCAAAGTAAGGAAGGTAGAATAGCTCGAACTCTTTTATTGAATCCAAAAGGTTTTAATTATATTTTGTTACATATAAAGGTATTTTGAAGATTTGTCAAAAGGTCATTTGGTTTAACCTTCCAAAGGTCAACACAGCCATTTCATTTGTGATTAAAATATCTTAAAATGTATTAAATACATATATTTTTTATTCTGGCATGATTTTATAACATCATATAAAATGGTTTTAAAATTATATGTAGAAGTCGTTGTTTTGTTATGAGAAAAATAATGTCATTCGGAGTAACCAATATAAGGGGACCATTTTGGATCAAGTCATGCGGTCAATATTATGTGACAGGATGTGATATCTTTCAGACACCAGCAAAGGACCACATGGTCGTGAAGTAAAGTAACTAACTCAAAAAAAAATTCATGATTTTACTTGTTCATATGCATGTCCCGAAATATCAGGTCATTCAGTACAACCGCTACAAAACATGGAAAATGTCATACTACTTAAAAAACTTGTAATGAATATAAAATGCTAGCTAGCTAACTAGATATCAGCCTGTTAGAATTACTTGATAACATCGTCATTTGGTATAACCAAAAGTGTCATTTGGTAAAACCGAAATTTTGGTAAATCAAATGACTTTTTTTTTTTTCCTCAATTTTTCTTGTAAAAATTGACAAAAGCAGTGTTAATTGGTTATAAAAACCACATAATCTCACTGTTTACACTTAATAAAACTTCAAAATTAATTATATCTTCATTATGTTTAAAAATTACTCCAATACTTTACCCATATATATATATATATATATATATATATATATATATATATATATATATATATATACACCGTATATATACACATATAATTTGGCTGGCATTACATTATATGATCACGCTCTTAATCAGGTAAATGCTTTTAAACATGTGTCATGTGACACACACAGAAAGACGCGCACCAGTATTGAGTTCTCTTTTGCGCTTGAACAAACAATAACACAGAGAATTATGCCAAAAAAGCCCCTTTTTGTCGAGTATCCTCAAAAGAGCAGTCTTAAATGAGTATGGGGGGCAATATTGCTAGGAATGTTCAATTGGTATTTTTTGTTTGGGTAAATTGTCAAATGATTATTGTAAAGAAAACATTTTGACATAAGAAAATCAGTGTACATATTACATGATTGTATTGTAAGAGCAGCTTTTTAAACCAAGGCAGAAGAAGACAAATAACCCTTTGTATTAAAATAAACCTTTCAAGTTCATTTGGTCCTTTAGAAAGAGGTCTGACAAGAAAGTATTTATTCTGGTTTAAAAATAAAAAATCTATTTTAGCCATTCTAATATGATAAAGTAGGTCTTACTGAGGCTGCTAAGTTGGCGTATGATGGCAGAGAGAGTGTTGTTGGTCACACACTCCAGCTCATTGCTGATGGTCTCAGGTAAAGCTCCTCTGCACAGGTGCTTCGGCTCGATGTTTCTCTTGACCAGCGGCATGGCTTCGCCTCACCACACACACACACCAACAAACCTCAGCACCTGTAAGTACACAAACAGACTGTCAGTAAGACCAAATATCCTCACACCTTCCATCGCACATCATTCACCATATCACGTAACGAAGGCCAAAATACACTGATAACACATTACTCTAAATTGTAATGTTGTAATCTGCTTTGAAATGATATGTACTGTGAAAAGCGCTATACAATAATATATATTTTTCAAAAAACATGATTTATAAGCTGTTTCCCCACAAGAATTGGATATTGCCATCTAGAGTTTATATAAAATATACATGTGTAAATATAAATATAAACAAATTAACAATTGTACCTGCTAGTTTAATATACTCAAAAAAAATATTTAATTGAAAACTGAATGTAATTTGTTTGGACACTTAATTGCATGTTAATACATATATTTTAATGTAATTGATAAATATGAAATGTATTTAAATATATTTGTAATTATACATTTGTACTGATCACATTTAAAACAAACCCAATTAAAATTATAATCACTTCACATGTGCTTTAGTATGTTAGTCAACAGATCAAAATAACAGTAGATGCATGACAAAAAAAACCAGAATGGTAACTTTTAATTTGACATTAAAGTGCACTTTTTAAAAGTGCACTGAAGTTTTAAACAGACATGAAAATGTACTGTTAAGAGACCTTTTATTTAATTATTATTATTTTATAAGCAAGTACAATTTTTAAAGAAAAAAATGCACTTTATTTTACAGTACCTGTACTTACAGTGTACTTGTCTTAGAAATTACAGGGTAATATAAGGTAACTACTTGGGTTAAGGTTAGGTTTATGTTCAGGTTTAGTAACTAGTTATTACCCAGATATTGCAATTGCTATAATAAGTACACAGTATGTACATGCGGAACAGGACTGTAAAATAAAGTGCTACCAAATACTTTTAAGATTTTAAGTACACTAAAAGTGCACATTTAAAACAATTAAGTGCACTTCTTTTTCATAAAGGATCCCCTATACAGTGGGGAGAACAAGTATTTGATACACGGCCGATTTTGCATGTTTGCCCTCTTATAAAGCATGTAGAAGTCTGTAATTTTTATCATAGGTACTCTTCAACTGTGAGTGACGGAATCTAAAACAAAAATCCAGAAAATCACGTTGTATGATTTTTAAATAATTAATTTGCATTTTATTGCATGTCATAAGTATTTGATCACCTACCAACAAGAATTCCGGCTCTCAAAGACCTGTTAGTTTTTCTTTAAGAAGCCCTCCTGTTCTCCACTCATTACCTGATTAACTGCACCTGTATAAAAGACACCTGTCCACACACTCAAACAGACTCCAACCTCTCCACAACGGCCAAGACCAGAGAGCTGTGTAAGGACATCAGGGATAAAAGTGTAGACCTGCACAAGGCTGGGATGGGCTACAGGACAATAGAAATTATTAGAAAATGGAAGAAGTTCAAGATGACGGTCAATCTCCCTCGGTCTGGGGCATCATGCAAGATCTCACCTCGTGGGGCATCAATGATCATGAGGAAGGTGAGGGACCAGCCCAGAACTACACGGCAGGACCTGGTCAATGACCTGAAGAGAGCTGGGACCACAGTCTCAAAGAAAACCATTAGTAACACACTACGCCGTCATGGATTAAAATCTTGCAGCGCACACAAGGTCCCCCTGCTCAAGCCAGCGCATGTCCATCCCGTCTGAAGTTTGCCAATGACCATCTGGATGACCCAGAGGAGGAATGGGTGAATCTAATGAGACAAAAATAGAGCTTTTTGGTCTAAACTCCACTTGCCGTGTTTGGAGGAAGAAGAAGGATGAGTACAACCCAAGAACACCATCCTAACGGTGAAGCGTGGAGGTGGAAACATCATTCTTTGGGGATGCTTTTCTGCAAAGGGGACAGGGCGACTGCACCGTATTGAGGGGAGGATGGATGGGACCGTGTATCGCGAGATCTTGGCCAACAACCTCCTTCCCTCAGTAAGAGCGTTGAAGATGGGTCGTGGCTGGGTCTTCCAGCATGACAACGTCCGTAAGAAGACCTAAGACCTGAACCCAATAGAAAATCGTTGGAGAGAGCTGGAAGTCCGTATTGCAGCGACAGCCCCGAAACCTGAAGGATCTGGAGAAGGTTTGTATGGAGGAGTGGGCCAAAATCCCTGCTGCAGTGTGTGCAAACCTGGTCAAGAACTACAGGAAACGTATGATCTCTGTAATTGCAAACAAAGGTTTCTGTACCAAATATTAAGTTCTGCTTTTCTGATGTATCAAATACTTATGTCCTGCAATACAATACAAATTAATTACTTAAAAATCATACAATGTGAATTTCTGGATTTTTGTTTTAGATTCCGTCACTCACAGTTGAAGAGTACCTATGATAAAAATTACAGACTTCTACATGCTTTATAAGTGGACAAACCTGCAAAATCGGTCGTGTATCAAATACTTGTTCTCCCCACTGTATATTTTAAAAACACCTCGCCAAGATATTTCAAAGCTTCCACGTGTCATGTCAGTTTCTTGTGGTTTACTAGAAACGAGTAAGGTAACTGTATGTCATCAGAAGATTATACAGGGGGAGGTTGGTGTTCCCAGCCTTTCAGGATTAAGTTATTAGATGCGCGCACACACACACACACACACACACTGCTCTCTGGATTACACCCGCTGTCACATTAACTCCCAATGACACATTTGAGAGACAGAACTGCTAGATGCATCAAAAGATTTGACACATTTGTTCATAAATTTACTCTTTAATGCATGAAGCAAGAAATACGTGTAGAGTATTCAGCTAAAACCATTAAATCCGCAACACGAGGGTCACCTTCCTGCAGAACATAGGCATGAACGTTAGTTTATTTCAATCCAATGCTCATTATTGGATATTTTAGATATATAAAACAGGTTTGAAGTCATTCCCTGTCTCATTATAGTTAAATTTAGGTTTGAGGATTCAGGAGAAGCTAAGCGCAAGTGTAATTGTTCAGCATCTCTCGGTTGTGGAAAGGTCCATTAACTCAAACGGAAATCAATGGCTCACTATAGTCAACAGTGCTCCATTTCAGCAGTAAAAGCACAGAATATACATCACACTGTACCACAAGACACTAATTATCTGTTAATTACTAAACATATGAGGAAAAAGATTTTCTGCTAAGATAACAGCAAGCTTGATTATTTCTGAAATGCAGATGAAATCAGCAGCAAATCAGCAAAATACTATTCAAAGTATCAGAAATGTCTTATATTTCTTTTCTTTTTGAAAAGATCATGATATGTTTTGAAGTACTAGGCTATAGGCTAACAAGACAACAATATAAATATGTTAATAATTGAGTTCAAATCACCTCACACCTTCTCTGGACCATCACCAGGACTTTTCGTACACGGAATTGGAGTTGACAAAGCGCTTCCAACTCCGAAACTGTGATAAAAAGCAAAGTTGAGGACTTATTTAATTAATATAGCGTCTTTCATTAATGACACTGAATGACTGCCTCAGCGCGTCGACGCTGACAACTGCGCGAGAGTTTATTATAGGGGGCGGTTAATTTACCCACCTATGCCCTAAATGAGCTATGTAAACAAGCACTATTAGTTATATTATAATAACGACGCACTTCACAAAGTTTTGAGTATGTATTTGAAAACATTTTCGCTTACCAAAAGTGGCTTGGATGCAGATGAAGCGGACCGTCTGGTTGCGCTGACATCAAGGCATTGCTTTACAGGGCGGGATTATGATGTTTGATTGACAGTTTGGTGGACCAATCGCATTACAGGATCTGGAGGCTTCTTTGGAGATTACAACTGTGAGAACCAATCAAATTTGCGCATAACACAGGAGAAGCACCGGGATGTAATGAGACAGTTTCAGTACTGGAAAGGTGAGCTATAAACAAGCATGTAGGCCTGATTCTTTTTTTTACATTGAGTTCAAAATTGAATCAATTTGTACATAATTAATAATGTTTTGTTGTTTATTTGTGCGTGTGTGAATTATATTCTCCACACTGTTAAAAATAAATGCCATAGAGGAACTATTTTTGGAACATTTTAAACCCTTAAGAACTTTTTTCCACTATAAAGAATCGTTTGTGCTTTGAAAAGGTTCCACAAAAGAAGAATGAAGATCTTTTTGATGAAATCCAAGAGGTTTGTTCCTCCATTGATACAACTATCATTTTTAAGCCCCAGAAAGGCAGTAAAGACATCATTAAAGTACTCCATGTGACTCCAGAGGTTTCACCTCAGTTTTATGGAGCAGCGTGAGTTCACAATTAACCCTTCGCAAACAGTTTGATTGACAGGTGATCTAACCAATCATAACGCCGAATCAGCCATCTTATCCGACAAAGCTGCCAGGGAGTAGCCTATAGCCTATGGTGAACTTGAAAAATTGTGTGTCCTCACATCTTTCCGCGCTTGAAACAACATTCCTTCTGATGTTCATTCATGTTTATTTGATGCTATAAATGAACTAGTATGAAGAGATGATCGGTTCACGAGGAGCTACAGCGATCTGTCACGACACATTAAACACACACTATACGCTATTTATTGATTAAACTTCTTAAAAAAATTACAATATTTTAAATATGAAACTGTTTCATACGTTGTCAGTGTCCTCTTTGCTCCAGGATGTATTTTTCACTGCGTGAGAACATGATGTGTGGCGTGAGAGCGCATGACTTGTCGGACATAGCAACAGTAACTAAAGGGGGCGGGTCTTTGCGAAGGGTCAATTTACCACAAAAAATCTCCAGTGCTCGTTCAAGAGAGCACGACACGTGTGTTGCTGTTGAGAAAAGCAGACGTTGTTACGTGAACGAGCGTCAGTGATGAATATTTTGTAAATAAAGTGGTAAATTATGTTTTTTGGGCAAACAAAGCATTTTATAAAATTGAGGTTAAACCACTGGAGTCACATGGATTACTTCAATGATGTCTTTACTGCCTTTCTGGGGCTTGAAAGTGATAGTTGCATCAATGGAGGGACAGAAAGCTCTCAGATTTCATCAAAAAGATCTTCATTTGTGTTCTGAAGATTAAGGAATGTCTTACGGGTTTGAAACGACATGAGAATGAGTAATTAATGACAGAAGTTTCATTTGTGGGTGAACTAACCCTTTAAATGCCAATAAAGAACCTTTATTTTTTAATTTTTTAAATCTTATTTTTAAGATCCCAATATCACCATATTTTTGTAATAGTTTGAGTAAACAAGTTAACAGGCTAAAAAGCCCCGCCCCCTTTAGTTACTGTTGCTATGTCCGACAAGTCACGCGCTCTCACGCCACACATCATGTTCTCACGCAGTGAAAAATACATCCTGGAGCAAAGAGGACACTGACAACACGCCGACAGACATATGAAACAGTTTCATATTTTAAATATTGTAATTTTTTAAAGAAGTTTAAACACTAAATAGCGTCTAGTGTGTGTTTAATGTGTGGTGACAGATCGCTGTAGCTCCTCGTGAACCGATCATATCTTCATACTAGTTCATTTATAGCATCAAATAAACATGAATGAACATCAGAAGGAATGTTGTTTCAAGCGCGGAAAGACGTGAGGACACACAATTTTTCAAGTTCAAGTTCACCAACGTTAATCTACTAACTCCCCTGACTGCTTTACTGTGGATTCGGTGTTATGATTGATAAAATCATCTGTCAATCAAACTGCCGGCCAAGGGTCAATTGCAGTTCATTAATCACAATGTCTTTAGGCCAAAACAATATGTTGGCTAATTAATACGGTTTCCATCTAGCTTTTGGACGTGTTCCCACAAAAGTTCATTGTGCATTAAATGAATGTATTCCTAGTGTTTAAATGGATTATTTGCAGCCATGGCTTTAAAGTATGTGCCTACACTGTTAGACCTTACTTTTTTGCAGTAAAATACTGGCCATTTTACAGTTATTTACCCTGTGTACACAAAAATAAACCTACCCTGAAAAATAGCTCTTGACTTGACATATAGTTGTAGGTTTCAAATTTAAATATACGGTTTACTTTCTTGACTTGTATTAGAATACACAATTTTCATTTATTTTACCCCTTATATTACTTATGTAGGTCCTTTGATTTGCTCACTATTGGTTTACACACTGGTCCATCATCTGCCATCTGTATATCGGCTTGCTGCGGTAATAAATGGGATGTTTGACTCCTCCTCATAATCACACAGACGTCCAGATCAATATGTCAATGTCATTCAAATGTCGGGCAAAACTAAAAGTTAAAGTGATTGTTCACCCGAAAGTGAAAATTCTCTCATCATTTACTCACCCTCACGTTGTTCCAGACCTGTTTAAATTTCTTTCTCCTGTTGAACACAAAAGAAGATCATTTAAATAATGCTGGTAACCAAACAGTAGACATTAACCATTGACTTCCATTTGGAGAAAAAAAAAATACTATGGAAGTCAATGGTGTCCATCAACTGTTTGGTTACCAGCATTTTAATGCGATGAACTTACACTCTTTAAGGACTTCTGTGTGAGCTTGAGGAGAAATAACTTCATATACATCCACTAAAAATCACTGAGGCACCACCTGATTGAAAGTCATTGCAAAAATGTCAAAAAAGCTGTTGGTATAGATTGATAAAAGGCTTTATTTGGGGCAGCTGGAGAAGGTCAAGCATCAAGTTGGCTTGGCTCCAGGCATAAACCACTTTTAAATGAAGTATTGACCATTAAAACACTGATGAAGCCATATTGACACGCAGGGAAAGTAGTGACCTTTATATGTGGTGTATTTATGAATTATTAGTTTGTTAACAATTGTGAAAACTTGTCAGCTAAACCTTAAAATATGTTAAATAATTAGGCAACTGTTTTAATACTTTTATATAAACATGTTCTGTTCGCAAGGTTTTAATGTGATGCTTTTGTATGTTTGTGGTAATAATGGTCAATCATGCAGAAAGTAGTGCAGGTCAAATGAGAACTAACACTTAAGCTACAACTCGCCGACTAATCGACTTTAATGCTCTGCCATGACGCTTGACGTCGACTAGTCGCTGGTCATGGCCTTTAGAGGGCGCAACAGGATAATAAATCTTTAAAGTCCACATTTACGCTTCATATCCTACAGTTAATGCCAAATAAATGCATATTCTGATAGCCCTCCACAAGATATGTTTGATTATCCTATCTCAAAACTCAAAACGGAACGGGTGAATGCACGTTTTAAACTGTATAGTGTACGTTTTGACTTTTATTCATTTTCAGGATATGAACTTGTGATTTCAACAATTACTTTTTCACTATTAACATGTTAAATCTTGATATCAACAATTCAATTTCCACTAGTATAAACTATAATTGTTGATATCAAGAATTGTATTTTCACTAGTGAAATCTCGCCATAGGCTGCCATTCAAATTCAATTGTTGATATCAAGAATTAATTTCTTACTAGTTGAAATTCCAGTTTCACATACAATTCAAGGAATACAATTCTTACTAATAAAAATGCAAATTTCTGATATCAACAATTACATTGTTACTAGTGCAAATGTCTATTCTTGATATCAACAATTAAATTGCTACTAGTAAAAATATTCATTTCTGATTTCTGGAAATTAATTCCTGATATCAATATAATTTCTGATATCTAAAACGGCTTTCTTACGAGTAACAATCACATTCATGATATCAGAAATGAACATTTTTACTAGTAAGAATTCAATTGTTGATTTGTAATTGTCCTTTGCGAATGTTGCTTGTCAGACTGTACGAACAACCTCGAGCGTTAATTTCCATCATGGCTTTAATTAAAAAAGGAAACCGAAAAAAAAAAAAAGAAAAAAGATGTGTATGGAGCTATTGGGCTGCGTCTGAAATCACATACTTTCTTAACTAGGTACTTATTTTGAATAAGTAATTCCTTCATGAACGCTAAAAAGTACATTCTATATAGTATGAATGTGATCCAGATGTACTACATTCGCCATGTTGTCATTCTCATGTGACCTACCAGCGTCAGTTGCCTCGCTTCACTGCCACTCACAAATCCTCTCCCGTGGCCTCATGGGATAGTAAAGTGTCCATCGAATGCACATTTCAGAATCCCACCGGAAGTAGAAAGTCATCGGATACTTTTTTCATACTCTTTGAGTCCTGTGAATTCGGACATACCGTTTTTCACCTACTATATATTAGGAAAGTATGCAATTTCAGATGCAGCCATAGTTTGTTGTCGTCACTCTAATTGCGTCATCAGGTTCTGCGCTCCAATTGACCCTTCGCCAGGAGTTTGATTGACAGGCGATCTGACCAATCATAACCCCGAATCCGCTATTTTGTCAACAAAGCGGTCAGGAGAGTTAGATTAACGTTGGTGAACTTGAAAAATTGTGTGTCCTCACGTCTTTCCACGCTTGAAACAACATTCCTTCTGATGTTCATTCATGTTTATTTGATGCTATAAATGAACTAGTATGAAGAGATGATCTGTCACGACACATTAAAGAGACTCTATATGCTATTTATTGTTTAAACTTCTTTAAAAAAATTACAATATTTTAAATAAGAAACAGTTTGATATGTCTGTCGACGTGTTGTCAGTGTCCTCTTTGCTCCAGGATGTATTTTTCACGTCGTGAGAACATGATGTGTGGCATGAGAGCGCATAGCAACAGTAACTAAAGGGGGCGGGGCTTTGCGAAGGGTCAATTGGTTTTTGATTTGGTGGGCGCCATAAAAGTCACACTGTAGGACTCAAACATTCTGACACTGCCAGAATTTCATCTGAGGTAAAATTTGTCGATTAGCATTTCAAACTAGAGATCAAACTCTTCAGATTTTGGCCCAGGATCAGAAGAATCTATTAAGGTTCACAAAATTAGTCTCAGACGACAAAAACTGTACAGTTTGAACCCAGCGAAGAGTTATACATCATCCAGCGTTCAATCGCTTATTCAACAGAATAAAGACTCAATTGCATGAAATCACGTTTCTTAAACCTTTCAATGGAGTTCATAGTATAAGATTTGACTCGGGAAATAGTAAAATTATTTTTATGGCACAAAATGAAGCAATGGTACAATCCTAAATAAATCTTCAATCAATTAGAATGCAGCACTAAATGATTAAACACAGACACGGACTGAACATTATATACAGAGTAGAAATAATGATAAAAGCTGTTGTTCCAGCATACTACAGGTGCAAACCCTATGATTCTTTACAGTGTTATTTGCTTTATATTTTTAAAAGGAGATATATCAGATACATCTGAATGCGTGATGTAAATGTCAGCGATGTCAAAGAACTGAAACTAAAATCACAACGATAAAACTAGGGAACGAAAAACAGACATGTGACAGTGAATATCCATTTGACCGATTAGATGGATGACGTTACATTTACAAATGAGAATTTGAAGTAGGCACATGTTTATTTAGTTTAGACAACAGTTTCTTATTCAATTTGAGATGAAAGATGGAATCTAAGAGGACAGTAAAAGGTTATAAACACTGCCATTACGTCTATACACTGTCAGTTTAAATGTGAAACAGCATTTAAATGGTAAATGTCTATATTAAACAAAAAATAAGACAGTTAGTCCTTTTAGCTTGCATCAATAACAATAATAAAACTATTTCAACTGCAATCTTTGTAGATAAGAGAGAATAATGCCTTTACATAACGTAGTGAGAGAGATCTGCAAGGAACTGGTTCAGAAAGTCAGTTAATGTATTGAAAAGATACGATTATAAAGGATTTTGTTGTTGTTGTTGTTGTAATAAACAAATATTCTAAATCATCAGGCTCGTAAAGTGAATTCTGTGACAATGGTACGATTTGATCAATGCAGGTGTTTACTAAAAATAAAAGAATTTACTTATCAAAGACAATAATTCAGAAGTCTGCAATATTTTCTGTCTGACCTCTGTAGGTATAAATAAAATATTAGTTTCCATTTACAAACTGGCAACCTGTCCGTATTGCACATAAATGGTGACCAGCCAGGAACCACCAACTTACAGGAGGAGTTTCCCCGAAATTTGGAGAATTCTTTATTTACTCGCCCTCATGTTAAGTTCTCACAAACGGAGAAATTTAGCAGAATAAGGAGGCTGCTCTTTTTCAGAAGCTGACCAAGCTCTCAAAAAGACTACTAAAAACCATAAAAAAAACCAATCTATATTTTGTGAAGCCAAAGGACAGCTTTGTGAGGAGGAACACGACAGAATTTAACAAGTTAAAACTATCATTTACTCACCTTCGTGTCATTCCAAACCCATAAAACTTTCGCTCATCTAAGAAACACAAATGAAGTTTTTAATGAAACCAAAAACTTTAATGCCTCAAAAAATCCATTAAGAGATTCTTAAAAGAAATCCATAAGAATCCAGCGGCTTAATCCAAGTATTCTAAAGAGACACACGATCGCTTTATATGATGAACAGCTTAAATTAAGTCTTAAACATTGAGTACGTAAGAGTACATCATGGTAAACTGTACTCACATGACGCCTGAGAACAAACTTCATTGATTCTTTCAAGCAAGAATCGTATTTTGTTTACCATATTTGACGTGCATTATATGCGAATAAAAGACTAAATTTAATCTGTTCATCATATAAGACGTGGATTAAACCGCTCTACTTATATGGATTTTGTTTACAATAATAATGTTGCAATGCATGAAAGTTTTGGTTGTGTGGACTTTCAATGGAGGGATAAAAATATCTCCAAAGGAACAAAAAGACTTACGGGTTTGGAAAGACATGAGGGTGAGTGAATGATGACAGTTTTCATTCCTGGATGAACTAGTGTTCATTCACTGAAAATCTGCTTCTACACCACAGCTATAAAATCTCATCTCGCACTTCCACATATTTAGGCTTCATGCGTGTCCAGGTTTGACAGGTCTTTTTTTTTGGTCTTGTTGAACAGCGTTTCCCTAATCAGCTCAATAGTAGAGACTCCAACACCTGAAATAGGTGTCAGGTAAAAAAAAAAAATGTATATATATATATTTATTATATAAATATAATATATATATATATATATAAATAAATTATATATATATATATATATATATATATATATATATATTTATTATATATATATATATATATATATATATATATATATATATAAATATAAAAGGTGCAATGTTGTCATATGACATGCAAAGAAAAAAATATTAGGTTAAATTGTGTGTATGATTTATTAATTTGTTGCCTCCATTTATAAATCATGCGCACAAATTACTAATTCATTCCATCGATTTACTAAATTGTGTGCATGATTTAGCAAATCGAGGGAACGAAATAGTAAATCATGCGCACGATTTAGCAAATTGAGGGAATGAAACAGTAAAATGTGTACACGATTTAGCAAATCGAGGGAACAAACGAGTAAATCATGTGTTACTTTTTTTCCTGTATGTCATGTATGGGGCTCCGTAGTGTTCCACAGATGAAAGAAATTTATATGGGTTTGGAATGACACGAGGGTGAGTAAATGATGTGTTTTAATTTATTTAAGTATGGACTATTTTGTTAAGAAACACTGCCAGTAATTTCAAATAGATTTTACATTACTTTTAACTCTCATTTGGACCTTTTTAGGATAACAAATGATTGTGTGAACCACACCAATCGGTGCATTTTTGTCAGTAACTGTAAAATGTTGCACGTATATCGTTTAGTGTTGAATGCACTAGCTATAACTAAAAGTGTGATGGACGTGTATCTCGGCGAGACTGGATTGAGGCAAAATGCATCTCAAAATAAGCGGTGTAAAAATCCACCTCTGTGATATACATCAGATAAAACGGATCCCTAGAACAACCAAAGTGACCGAGATAAAGGGCTGTTTTTAATCAGACTCGTAGAGCGCCGCGTCCAATAAGCTCTGTGGTGTCGTTATCCGAGGGGTGACCCTCCTCATCATCAGTATCTTCATCCGAGTCCTCTACGGGCGTGCAGTACTCATCCTGGCCCAGGAGGGGCACGTCATGCTGCGGTGTGTGCGGCAAGCACTGTGCGGAGGTTGTTACCGTAGCCACGGCTGCCGCGGACGTTACGGTGGAAGCGTAATTGGGAGGTGGGCTGGAGGAGGCAGGGGACGCAGGGTTGGAAGATCGAAGGAGAGGGGTGCGCTCAGAATCAGCCTCACTGACTGCTCCTTCCTCTTCCTCGCCAGCCACACGAGGCCCTGCCTCTTCCTCAGAATCCGAAGACTCGGAGTGTTCCGGGTTGGGACGGGTCACACGTTGCTTGCACACCGGGCAGGTTTTCTTGGTTTGGGTGAGCCAGGGGTCCACACACCTGCAGTGGTAAGCTGAATGATGGGAGCAAAAATAATCAGGTTACCGTATTCTGAACAAGGACAAAAACTCTACTTTAAAATATGTGTCATTTCACGGACTTGGAAAACAATGAAAAACATTTCTTCCCTTGCTGTATCAAATTCGAGCCACTTCTTACAACAAACAACAAGAGCCATAATTTTATTTCATGATAACAATATATATTACGATATAGTCGTTTTTGCTTTAAATAAGGTTATGATATACTATCATTTTTATAATACTATCCCAAGTAAAAAGAAAAGAAAGCGAAGTAAACAGTCAGTGATAAAATAAGAAATTAATTATAAGCAAAACTACAATAGAACAAAGACACAAATAAGAGATACTAAGAAATACTACATAAATTGTATTAAATTATTAAATGTACGAAAAAAATACTGCATAGTCTCATAAATTTATTCTTATTAAAAAGTATTATTAAGAATGATTCAGTCAGGAGCAGTGAGTGATTTTCTGTCTTTTAGTTGTTTGATTAACATTAATGACACAGATGGCAGCAGGTTTATTCGCTTTAAGATCAAGTGCACCGATCTAATATACTGATACACACGTGCTTTCTCTGTCACTTAAGACATAAATGACTAGATACTCGCAAAAATGGGCATTTGTCTACCGGTATATTGGCCACCCCTAAGAGCTACTGTGATTTTTGTGTTTTAATGGCAGAAATGTTTTGCTGCGTGGCTACTGAACAGATCTGAATAATGGTCAACCAATGTGGATCTTTTGATAGACGAAGCCCATGTCGATATCGATGTCATCATACTATAAAATTTAAAGATAGTAAATACCACATGCATAATTTCTGCAATTAAATTTATTGAACATAATATTTACTTAAATAATTAGTTTTCCTTTGCTGTATTTTAATTATTTTTCCCCTTGATGTATTAAACTCAAGCCAGACTCACGGTGAAATGACACTTCTCACAACAAACATCAAGTCCCACAGTTTTTGTTCTGGTGGCTTAACGATTTATGAAGTTTATGAAGACAATACAAGAAAAAAAAAAAAACATTCAAATGTTCTGAATAGTGGTCAACTGACATGGATTTTTTTGATAAGACGATGCCAAAACCGATATCTTAGAGAGTATAAAGTATATTTTTCATATATATATATATATATATATATATATATATATATATATATTATATATATATATGTGTGTGTGTGTGTGTATGTGTGTGTGTGTGTGTGTTGTGAGAGCCAAATGTCGTCCCTAATATATATATATATATATATATATATATATATATATATATATATATAAATAAATAAATAAATAAATAAAAGGGAGGACATTTGGCCCTCACAAGTATACTTAAACAAATACACACATTCATCAGTATATATACAACATATATATTACACACACACACACACACACACACAGATGAATGTGTGTATTAGTTTAAGTATACTAAGTATACTTGTAAGGGCCAAATGTCCTCACTAACATTGTACAATATTATGAAAACCGACGAGTGAGGACATTTTATTGGTCCACACTAGTTAAAAAGGCATATAAATGGGCCAAAACATGATTTTATTTGAATCTAGGGTTATGCACATGTTTCTGTGATGGGTAGGTTTAGGAGTAGAGGTTGGGTTAGGCCACGGAAAATATCATTAACCTGATATAAAACTTAATGGAAGTTTATGCAATATCCTCAATAATATACTGAAACAAACGAGTGTGAAACATTCACTGCAGCTCTGACCATTTCCAATCAGCACTAAATGTTTCAAGTTGTTTTCAAAATTGGCATTATCAGAATGAGCGATTGTAATGTCAAGCTAAAACATTTAATTACTTTCACTTTCACTCTGAAATCCATAGATATGCTTATTAGACAGAAAGGATAAAGACAACACAGGTTCAACTAAAACACACCTCTCTCACAGATGATGGAGCAGCTCACTTACCATGTGAACACGGCAGCACTCTCAGCTTATCTCCCTCTTCATATTCATCGAGGCAAATCGCGCACACATCATACTCATCACCTGAGAAAAATATGGCATTATTAAAGTGTTAGATGGTCCAGCAGAACAATCATGCTTGCTATCAGAACCCATCAGTTCTTTGTTCGAGTATATGGCGCATACTCCTACATGAGATTTCAGTGCTGTTTATCATCATCTTTAGAGCACCCAAACATGACTTTATGGAAAAGAAAAAAAAATAGCTGAACTTCTATTATTTGCGACTAGCAGTTGCATTTCTTTAGTTATGCTATGGACTCCAACTTATGTTTGGTTTACAAACATGACCATAATTTGGACTTGACTGTCAATGAAAGTTACTGTACACAGTAAAAGTGTTTTTGTTGGAGGAGGCAAAACAATTTCTCATGATAATAAAAAGCATGCTGTTCATAGAGCTTTTAACCCAGACTAACGCATTAATCAACTCTCTTTTGCTCACCTTTAACAAATTTGTGAGTGGGGATTTTCTTCAGCTGTTCTTTGGAGAGTCTGTTTTTCCGAAGTCTCTTCCTGTGCTGCACACACCGCACAATCTGAACCAATTCGAAAGAAAAACATGTATTAACCACCCATCGATGAACCAATGACAGGTTCTTTTCCAAATCCTACACAGCTGCCTACCTAGACAACATTATGGCACCTTGAATCTACTATAAGCTACTTTTTTCTGTACTTTTGTAGTCTTTTTAAAGCTTAAAAGCTGAAATCTCCATTTAATGTAACAACAACAACTAATACACTAGTAAAGCTTTTCTTTTTGTGTTCCAAAAGTAAAAAGTATCAGTGTAAGAATACAGCATTATATATTATCATTAGAACCAACTGTAATCCCATGCATGATTCTTGTACACATTGAGGGGTTCATAAAGAAGTCATGGCAGCACTGACCAGTATAATGACCATGACAATGATGATCATGCCGACGACTCCAGTGAAGGGGATGAGATAGTAGGACAGAGGAAAGGAGAACTCAGGCTTCAGAATCACATAAGCCCTGCAGCAAAGTGGATCAGCAACAAAGTTACGCACACAATAACATACACAAACAACCTTTGCCCCTGAGGTCGGTAAGCTGAATAAAGTAATTTGTGTATGCCAGTCCGAAGTCTCGACATATTTGTGATGCTCTCTGATTGAAATTATATTTGTACACAAATTTATAATGTGCCTAAACATGCTTTTTTTTCACATCTACTCCATTATTTAATCTGTACTCCATTTTAGTGTAAGAATATATGAAGCAGGTTGTATTCTCACCCTTTCTCTGGTATGATAAAGCTGCGCAGTATTTGAGAGGCGTAGTAGCTTGTAAACACAGAGGGAATCTCGATCTCTTCTGCGATGGAGTCTAAACAGAAACGAAACAGATTGAAAGGATGATAAAGTACGTGTCTTACAACAAAAGTCTCAAGCCATTTTCAATAGGATTGTATTGAAATTGGCACATCTCCAAAACAAAAAAGCCAGTCTACTATTACTCTAATGAGAGTGAGTTGACATGTAGTTACAAAGTTACTTATAGTTAGTAGAATGTCTAAAGTGGACCATCAAAATAAAGTGTTACCAATGTGTCTAATTTGATAGTTTTCAGCTATCAATAAGAGTGTAGTATTCTCAATAACATTTCACCCACATTCAGTACACAAAAACTGTTCAATTCAAACAGTGCATGTGTGTATCAATCTCACCATTGCTGTATCCCATACTGAGAAGTGAATTAGAGTACATGTTGTGAACTATGGCTGCACTGAAACCGGCCCTCTGTGCATGGAGCACCTATAAGACAAAAAACAAACACCACAACAATATTACTCACTTATTCTGTTGTTCATGACATTTCTGTGGTCATATTTTGAACCATGCCTCAGTTACTCAAAAGTACTAGCTATCTGTCTTTTCAGCAGTATTTTATATTATTTCCATGGCTGCCTTGACACTAGATAACATACCCTTGTGAAAAAGAAGTGTGCTTAATTGTATTAAATGTGCACCTAGTGTACCTGAAATCTTAAGTGTATTTAAAAAAAAAAATCTACATGCAGAAAATATATTACTGAAATATATAGTGTACTTTAAAGACAGTACTTTCAATATTTTAATATTTTGTCGTGTTTTAAAGAAGTACACTTATTTTGATGTGTTGACTAACATAATAAAGCAAAGAATTTGAGGTAACTTTATTTTAGTGCTCTAGTTATACGTGTTACATGTAGTTACTAAGTAATAACTATGAATTATGTATAATTACATGCAACTAACCTTAAATCAAACCCTCATCCCAACCCTACTTAAACATAATTACATTGTAACAAGGCCACCTTGTTAAAATAAAGGGTTAATAAAGTGTCAGTATTACAGTGTAATTATACATTTTAGTACTGAGTAATGACTATTAATGACTATTATAGTACTTACTATAGGGTTAGGATGAGGGTTTGGTTTAGGGTTAATTAAAATAAAGAGTCAATTGACCCTTCGCAAACAGTTTGATTGACAGGCGATCTGACCAATCATAACTTTAAACTACAAACTTTAAAAAAATTACGATATATTAAATATGAAACGGTTTCATATGTCTGTCGACGTGTTGTCAGTGTCCTCTTTGCTCCGGGATGCATTTTTCACTCCGTGAGAACATGATGTGTGGCGTGAGAGCGCTTAGCAACAGTAACTAAAGGGGGCGGGTCTTTCTGAAGGGTCAATTAAGTGTCTGAAAACTTAAGTATATTATTTTCTTCAGTATTCTTTTTAAACTATGCTAAAGTGTACTTTTGCAAAAGGGAATATTGTTTAAAAAAAATGTAAGTCAACCATATAACTTCACTTTTCAACTTCGGTTGCATTTTATTTTACAGTACGTGCACTTACAGTGTACTTGCCAACTAAAATACTGAGTATTATTATGTAACTGCAATGGTTAAAGTTAGGTTTAGGTATAGGTTCAGGGTTAATACCTAGTTATTACCAAGTTATTGCAATTTCTGTAATAAGTACATAGTATGTACATGGGGAGCAGGACTGTAAAATAAAGCGCTACCTCAGCTTCTATAACCCACATTTTGGAATCTATTAGAATAGATGGGAACATTAACCTTGATATCAAAGTTACAGTCGTAACGTCGAATGAGGACAATGTATTTCGTAGTTCTGTTTGCAGTGGGATCGGAGGGTGTGGGAGGAACTGGAGGAGGATCTATAGGTGCACAAGCGTTCTGAGGACGAGCTTCAACCAGCACACCCTGGAAGGGAGAGAGAGAGAGAGAGAGAAGTCAGTCACTCTCATACAGTTATTTTAGTTACTGGGTGAAACTACAAGTCCAGCCGTAGGGATTCATTACCGTGAGTCCATCTTTTGGCAGAGGAAAGCCAAAGAGAGCAGGCAGATCTTCAAACAGCATGGAGGTCATGTTACTGTAATGCTGCACGGGATAGAAAAGAGGCCATTAGCAACCGCAGTATAAAGACATTATAAAGCCATCAAAGAACCCACATTATAAAATTAATATTGATTGTTAAAATGTGAAGTGTGTGGATTTTGTGCAACCAAATACTACTATACAGTTCCTATAAAACCAATTAAAGCCTTAATAATCTTGAAAGCAGACACTTACAGCATATATATATGCCTGACCAGGAGAGGGTGCCAGAGTGAAGCATAAGACAAGGACCGAGACACCCAGAGTCCCCACACACACCATCCTGAATTAGGCTGGCCCTGACGAGGGGCGATGAAGACCTGCACACAGATTCATGATTTTACAACCTTCAACATCAATGACCAAAATTTTCAGTGTAATGTCTAAAGAAATTAGACGTATGCATGAAACGGTTCGAGCTATTAAATACACAGATCAATTTTTAAATAGCTTGATAACAATAAAACTTACAAATTGATTCTGAGAATGCACTTATCAACTCATGAAAAAACATTTCTTCCCTCAGGATGAAGTCATGATTATCAGCAGTTTTGTAAGAGGCCATAATAACAAACCTGGAGTTCTGAATGACTTTATCAATGTTCTTTATATCACGGCAGTGACCCGCGAATGAGCTTTTAAAGTTGCTGATGAAACTGAAGTAGTGGCGGATATTTTCTTCTGTTGTGTGACATACATCCAAACGTAATGGATCACAGAAAAAGATGGAGTTTAAGTGGACTAAATGACCGGTTAAGTCCAGCATTCATCACCAGAGAGAAGAATGAGTTATGACATTTTGATTTTACATTACCATGTTAAAAAAAAATTTATTAAATGAAACATGCACAGAAGAATCATTCACAATGCGATATATATATAACATGCATTTACAAAATAGATAGGGGGATTTTTTAAATTTCATGCCTACTTCAATGATCTGACCAACCCAGTTTCCTATTTTTAAATAGTCTCCTACAGAACATTTTGGAGCTGACGTCACAGTTAAATCACTATGACCAGGGCTGGGTAGGTTACTTTTAAAATGCATTTCACTACAGATTACAAAATACCTGCTTTAAAAAGTAATTTGTACCGTATTTCGTTACATTACTCAAGTTTAGTAACTTAATCTAAATACTTTAGAATACTTTGGAATACTAATAAGTGTGAAACAAACACAAAAAAGGTCATTGCAAGTTTTATTCTCACACTTTTTCCTTCAGAATTGTGTGATATAAAGTTGCAATTGCGAGTTATAAAGTCAAAATTATGAGATATAAACTCGCAATATTGATAAAAGTCAAAATTATAATAAACTTGCAATATTGAGAAAAGTCAGAATTATGATATAAAAACTCACAATATTAAGAAGTCAAAAATATGAGATATAAACTCGCATACTAAATTCACAATTGCAAGAAAAAGTTAGTATTGCAAGTTTATATCTCCCAATTCTGACTTTATAATTTGCAATTGTGAGTTTAAATCTCGCAATTCTGAGAAAAAGAAGTCAGAATTGTGAAATGCAAACTCACAATTGTGAGGAGAAAAAACAAATTGTGAGAAAAAGTTGCAGTGACGAGTGAATTATAAAATGACTCACAAAACATGAAAACAGTGGAAAACATGAAACTTAACTCCTCTTTTTCAGACTGTCAGAGTCAGAGAATCACCAATCGCTGTTTAAATGACATTAAAACTCAAAGTAATCACTTTGGTAATCTAAAACACTTTTCAGAAGTAACTGTAATCTGATCACCACCCATTTAAAATGTAACTGTAATGAAATACAGTTACTCAAATTTTGTATTTTAAATCCGTAACTAAGTTACTTGTATTTCGTTACTCCCCAACCCTGCTTGCAGCATAGTAGTGGCAGAAAAATAGCGGTAACAAGTGGAGGAAAATCCACAGAATAAGAGAAAAATGTTTTTGTTGCCAGAATCGGAAAAATAGTAGGCTTTGTTCCCTCAATTTACAAAATACTATTCCATTGCCTCAATTTATAAATCACACACAGTAAATCGATGCAATAGTAAATCGTGCTCACCATTTTGTAAATCGTATGCACGACTTAATTTTTTTTTGCATGTCATGTGTGGGGCTCCATATTTATTCACCCTCTGGAACCGTATGGATTACTTTTACGACGGATGGATGCACTTTTTTTGGCTTCAAATTAGGCCCTCCATTCACTGATTATATAACTGGTAGAGCCAAGATATTTTTAAATATATCTCCGATTGAGCTCGTCTGAAAGAATAAAGTCATTCACCCTGGATGGCTTGAGGGCGAGTAAATCATGGGACAACTTTCATTTCCGAACTATCCCCGTTAATACGAATGCATCAAATCTAAAAGTCACTCCACCCAGCCTTCCAATAAACAACTAACCCTGCCTGTAAAACGTACGGAGCACATTCAGCGATTCTGAGTGTTACGACACCGAGGAACCTGCTGTTTAGATGAGTCACGGGAAGTGAAACTAACCACAGGAAGAATTAACATTCTATGAGGGAAACACAGAAACTAGACTACAAACTAATGTCTCTCGTCAAACTGCACTGACCATTTAACGCCAGTGCAAAGATCTACTTTCAATGGGGTTCATTCATAAACGTGTATTGGCGACAGGTCTTGCGCCGTTCAATTCAATACACAAAAAAAAAACAATAGATAAGACAAGACATGTAAGGAAGGTGTGCCTCAGAGTCATCCAGCGTGTTTTGTAACTGGTGGCTCAAACGAAGAGCAGTCTTTCTAGATTTACAAATGATATATTTGTTTCTGGACAAACAAGAAACATACATTTTACAGCCATGATTATGCTGTGAATGTCATCAAGACGGATAATATTCAGCTATTCGGAGATTACGGTCACCAACCTATTAATATTAGTGGCATTTCCTCTAATTATCACTTTGCTCTTTAATCATCAACATTATTGAGATTCTCTAAATGCCTATTGCTCACAATACCATGTACGTCACGTGATAAGTGTTGACTGCTGACGTCAAGACATGTAACTTTCTTTACGGATTTTACTGCCAAGCCCTGGATAATTATGGGGAATAGTAGTAAAACAAAATTGCAGTTTTGTCACACAAGTCTGTCTACTCATTGATCAGTTAAGCTAGTAATGTTTAATAGATACTGAGCAACAGCACACAGATCTTATAAACAATAATTACACCCAATTACCCATCATTCTTTAACTGACACAATATGGGGACTAAAACAGCAGAAATCCCCTCTGATAACTATGATAGTGCACGAAACACAATAATTGCGTCATGAATAGATCATCTCTGGACTTGGAGGAAGCTAGTTCCTGCAGTATCATTGAATGTATTATACTATTTCTTGAAAAAAACGAATTATATTCGAAAAGTACTTGTCAATATAATTTATAATGAAACAATGCCAAGTTGTCAGTTAGTTGTCAAAGGTTTGTAATTGTTTACTCACTTGTTCAAGCGACTGCCAGCTAGCTGGCTTATCACTTGTATTCCTTAGCGGACTGCTAATGTCTTCCACCCGCGTCGTTGCTTTGATTAAGCTATAATCGCTGTAACACGGCGCTTGTAATTCCTAAAGTTCCTTCTCGAAGCTCAGAGCTCATTGATCTATCTTTGTTTCACGGGATGCTTGAGTGATTTGACCCTTCGTGGAACTAAGAGCTCTCGTTTGTTTACAATTCTGCAAGGCCAACAGGAAGTGCGAGAACTGCAATTATCGCGATGACTGAGGTTCCAAACGAAGGCGTGGCTCCATAGATGCCGTTATACGTAACCCGTCCGCCATATTGGAGCGGTCCGTGAACATTCGAGAGCAAGCTCACAGCGTCTGCAACCGTAGTTAGACGCATGTGTGAATATCTATTTATGTAAAAATAAACAATACAGTAAGACGAAGGCGGAAGCTGACACGGCATTAAAAACGTTAGTATAGTTAAAGTAAAAATATGTAATGTTAAGTTAATAAGTATAAACATTCTCACCTTTGAAAGGTTATCCAATTCCTTCGGGAATTTAAATCTCGTTAGTTTCGCAACCTGAAGCAGCGCAATGTTGTATCATCATTGGTTCCCTCTGTGAGTGACGACGCGCTGACCGTTACAAGATGGCGGCCGTTTCAGCTTCTGCTGGAATGAGGCATCTACGTATACATTTCTATCCAACTGGGGATTTGTGAAGCTAAATTCCAATGCCGAATTAATTGTTAAAATTAATTGCAAGAAAAAAAACTAAAATAGGGCAAGGGTTAAAATTGTAGTAAACATTATAAATAATCATCAAAATTACACGTCATATGCATACATTTTTTCAAGGGTAAATGAAGGGTAAACCATCAATCAGTAAAGAGACGGAGAATACGGTTTGCCTTCAGCACAGTTGTTTCTGAACCTTTATTTTGAAACGTTTTTTGTCAGTACAGTAGGCTTAAATATCATTTGATCCATCTAGTCGTGGTCCACGACCCAGAATTATGATTTAGCCAGTGTAAACGGACAAAATATGTTAGATACAGATGAGATGCGCATGCTTATTAGAACTAAATGAAAACAGACTGCATTCAACAACAGTACATAAAAGACACAATGTACACTTAAAACATATCCTCAACCAAATTTATTTAAAACAAACCAAAATAACAGTTACAAGAAACACTAGTTTAAGGACATACCGTCTCATGACTTAAAATACACAATTAAAATGGCCATGGAGTCAAACCTACCACAGTTATGTCAAGGCAATAAATACGACTTTATCAATGGATACGCGAATGAAAACTATAATAAAACCAATTGTGTTTTAATAGAGAATTTATATCAAACAGAGCTAATAAGAGATCACCATGGCAAAATACACAGGAATTTGCAATATTAAACACCACGTTTCTGTTTATTCTAATAATAACCTCTAAAAACGCATTATTTGGGACAGCAATATGGAGTTCAAAGCATTTTTGAACAGTGCGCTTATACTGCGGCAGTTCTGGACTGCCTTTATGTGCATGACAATTCATCTTTACCAAACCCTGCTTTTCATGTAAAACATTGTCAAAGGAGTAAAATACTGTTCCATCACCCAAATGATCTTATACACACACACACTCACACACACCACTCTCACACACCGCTGCCAGCTCCTTCTTCCTCGTCTTTCTTCTGCCGTTTTTTGGCTCGGATCTCGTTCATGGCTTCCTCAATGGAGCGAGTGTCTCTCTTGTTGGCCACAGGAACTGTAACAATGAGAGTCAACACGGATGATCAAAAAGAAAATCAAGGCATGTAGGACAGAAATCACCCTGGGCTAATGTACTTCCAAAAGTCAGCATGAAACGCACATTATTTGCTTCTTTTAAAACAGGGTCTTCTTGCGTATGCCGTCTTGTGATCTCATGACAAGCGGCCACGCGAGTCGGCTCCATGTTCCTACCACTTGTAATTGAATGTCAAGGATTTTACGTCACTCACTACACCTCAGTGGTACTGCGTGTTAAAAGGAAAGAAAATAGTGTGGAAAAAAGCCCTCCAGTTCCTATATTTAAAGGGGTATGACATGAGAAATCAATTTACATATAAAGCCCTATTGACACAGGATTAGTTTTACAAACGCAGTTTGAGTTTCAATTATTTTCACCCGATGATTTCATGCACCGATTCGGACGGGACTAACGTCACAGTGTGTTCTGGATGTGGGTGTTATAAAGCTCATGTGCGGTGCTTGCATGCATCATTTATGATGTGTATCTCTTAAATCATGATTTTATTGTTACAAAATAATATAATGATGATATCAGGAAGCAATGTAAGATGCACAGGGAGGTGCCCTCCAACTTCTGGTAGAGCTTGGATCGGGCCCAAAAAATGAAGCCCGACCCTACCCAAGCCCGGCCCGGCCCGACACATTAACTGTAATTATGAGCCCGAGCCCGATTTACACCCGACCTTTTTTTTTTTATACGTGGGCCGTTATTTACGTTTTTTTCCCTTCCAAATCTTCACTCGCATCCCACCTATTTTCGCAGGGGATTATAAACGTTTCTTCCTTTCGTTTGCTTATAATTAAGTCTATTATAGGCCACCTATTCACATCCTTTACTGTGGTAAAGTAGAAAAAACACTGATATACCTTTTTACTTCAAATTTTATTTTGCACAGTTTGTAGGCTATTTGTTATTAGACTTCAGGCGCGTCAAGTTTATTTGTAGGCTATAGCGCATAAACACACCGACGGTTTTAGTTTGGCTTTCTCTGGACAGTAGGCTAAAAAAACCAAACCCTAATGTCTTGACCCTGTGGAAGATAAAATTCGATCTTCGGGCCTTTTACAAGGAAACCTGAAACAATCTGTCCTGGTTGCGCTTTTATCGAAGACGGGGGTAAAATGGTTCCATACCTCCGACTTTCCTCCAAACTTTCTCAAAGTTAATTCTCCTGTTTTTATTTTCTTCTTTACTTCTTGAAGCTCCATGTTGCACTTAAGCTACACA
>CM076082.1:3735000-3860000 GCA_038088235.1 Zacco platypus | reverse complement strand
TTGAACTCTACTATGTAAAGTATCTCTGCACAAGTTTCTATAAGCATGTAGTTTGCAGAAGAACTCATCATCTATTAAGAAATGTATTAAAACGGTGTAAATGACGAAGTCATTATGTTTATTCTAAGTGTGAGCAGCAGTTTTGTCGTGTTCGGTTTACTGCCAAGGTGATGTTTCTCCAAAAACTTCTGAGGGTGCGTTCACACTTGTCATGTTTGGTTCGATTAAAACGAACCCTGGTGCGATTGCTCAGTTAGTGCGCTTCGTTTGAACATGTGTGAACGCTGCCATCCGAACCCTGGTGCGGACTGAGACCGCTAAAAAGATGAGTCTCAGTCCGCTTCCAAACGAACTCTGGTGCGGTTCGATTGATATATGAACGCAACACGGACCAAAGACATGTAAACGAACCAAAAACAGGACGTGACGTCACAAGATGCGACGCTACAAGTCAGCTGATTTGACGACGCGGAAAGATCGGTGTATCCAAAATGAGTCGAGGGCAAACGTGGAGCAACGAGGAGGTGAAGAGCCTCATCAATATTTGGTCCGACGAGCAGTTTTGAACATTTTATGAGCTCTTCGTGAGTTCTCAGCTGGTAAAAATAAAGCATATGTACACACATAAAATGATGCCGTTTAATCCAGCACACAGCATTGTTTTGAATGTTCGGTAAGCAAATATACGTCATAAAAGCCGACCAATCAGGTTGTGACCGTATCCCTGTGCCTTTGGTTCGGTAACTTTAGATTCGCTGTTAAAAATGCCAGTGTGAACGCTAAGCGGACCAGGACTATATGTTTTGTTTTTGTTTTTTCAAACGAACCGAACTACAAGTGTGAACGCACCCTTAGTTTAAAGTCGGCATGAAACAGAAGTTGTGGTAGTCCTGTCTTCCCTGTTGTGACGTATATTTTGATAAAAGATTACAAGGGCACACGAATCTAAAAAAAAATTACGATGCGTACGGATAAATCAATTACAATAAATACTGCAATATTACATAAAGCGTTAAAAACACATACTAAAACATCAACTAAATTTAAAATCCAACCTAAAAAACATTAAAAGCCGATTCAAAACATTAATAGTATCTCAATGACACTAAAATAATACAGTGTTGTTGAACTCACAATATGCTTCTCTCGAGCTTTCCCATTGGGTCATATTTCTTCTTCTGCTGTGTGCTG
This sequence comes from Zacco platypus, assembly GCA_038088235.1. Lineage (NCBI taxonomy): Eukaryota > Metazoa > Chordata > Actinopteri > Cypriniformes > Xenocyprididae > Zacco > Zacco platypus. The sequence goes on along the minus strand of CM076082.1, from coordinate 3,858,809 downwards.
TCCTGAATGAAGTCTGACACCTCCTTCTCCATCTAAAAGGAAAAAAATAATAATAATCACACTCATTTTCATAAACAATATATCATTATGTGAGACAAAGAAAGGAAGTAGTAGGGAGATTGAGTTATACCTTTCTCCTAAACTCTGTTTTTTTTCTCTTCTCATGCTCCTCAATCTTCTTCAGTCTGGCTGCTTGTTCTGCTCAGTAACGGGAAGAGCAAAAAAGCCATCAAAATATATTAAAAAAAATGACAACACAATTATATGCACATTGTTTATGACATCGCTGTGGCTGTAATAACATTAAAGCTTAGTTATTATTGCCATCTTGCTACAGCTTATTCGTGTTTTTCCTCATTTTGTTTTTATGCATGCAAGTTATATTTATAAAACATTTTAACAAACCAGATATGACGTCGAGGGGATTTTCAACGACACATGACGTATGCACGTGCATATATTATTTCTCAGGCGGTGATTGGTTATATTACAGAGTTAGTGTCGCAGAGGGCACTCGGATATTTGTTTATTTCCACTTGTAAATTCGCAAGCATTCTCAGTTTCATATTTTAAGCTACAAGGAAGTGCATTTATATAATCAAAACTTTATACCTCTAGCTTTCCGTCGGCTTTCTTGGTTGTGAACGGTTGGAGGCTTTTCCATCGAGCTCAAGATCGAGCCCAGGAGGTCCGCCATCTTTGGACTGTCTAATTCTGACCGGAAACTCGCTGCACGCTGCATTCTTGAAATCGAATTCTGGGTAATGTAGTGCAACCAGCGGCGTTCACCATGACGTCATTACAATCTAAATAAATAGGCTGAATCTAAAGAAACAATGCAGGCGTACGATGAATCGTCGTGTAAAATGCTTACTGCATAAGTTTTTTTTTTTATCATGTAGCACTTTTACAAAAGCTACAAAAATGCTTTTGACGTGATGTTTCTCGATAATTTCAGCTCATTTATTCACATATTGACTTGCTTTACTATCAGTTATGAATATGTATATTTTAAGGTTTTAATAATTACATTTCCAAATTGAATATATGTGAAATAATAATGAAAATTATCAATTTGTTTATGTTTTGTAGTGCATATCATGTACAGAAATTTAGCAATAAACCATTGTCGTACACCTAGCAGTACAACTGCAACGTAACCCTTTAAAAATAAATACATTTTTCATGTTTTCAAGTTTCCTGTTCAAGTGTTAATTAAATTAAAACAGCTGTGTTTAATGGACTAGTTTTGCTCATATTGCATAATTTGTTGTTTCTGCATAGCAAGCAAATGAGAAACAACACAATAGCCAATCATTTCAATAGTTTCTTTACTTGATGAAAGCGGGATTATTTTTAAAAGCTGGTCTCTTCGATCGATATCACTCTTCATTAAACACAAAAATACAATCCCTTACAAACTAGAAAATTTGGAATTCCTTTTCATACCAAAACTAATTCCACCTACTTTCATGAAGCTCCTCGGAGCAGAAAATGAGCTATCAATTATCTCAAACATTAACGCAGAACAAGCAGCTATCCGGTGTAGTATTCATTATCTTTATTACAACACCGTTTCCAGTTAATTGTGCTCAAAGTCAGCAAACATCACCAAATGTTCACTGCAAAGCCGTCCTTTATGGTAGGACACATGGTGGACATGGTGATCTGAGGAGAAGTTGTCACTGCATTGGGATCAAAAGTGTTTTGTACAGTGTTTTGTGTATGCAGCTTAGAATCAAAATAATTATGAGATAATATAGAGAAAAATCTTTTATGATTCACTCAGAATACAGGATCGGCATCTGTATTGACAAAGATTCCTCACAACTAAGTATGATGACATGTTGACCTTTAAGGAGGAAAAGTGTGTGGGAGGGAGATTACATAAATATAATTTAAAACTAAAACAGGGGTCTTACTGGAGTGAACGATACCTTCATTAAGTTCAATTTACAGTTTGGTTAGTCAGTCTGTAATACAAGAGTCCAAATGGTGTTCACAGTTACCACCACAGCAAAGGGCCAAAACCCAGAGCAAACATTGGTTCTGTTACAAACCATCAAAAATGGAAACTACACTGGGAAACCAGATGTGGCAGAGAAACATAATGTGGAAGTATGGCCTGTGCTGCCCCCTAGGGACACATCTAGGAGTCAAGGAAATAGATCTTGTAGAACTTGTTCATCTGCTCCAGGAAGATGAAGGTAAGAACGGTGTGTGGCCCGAGACGAGCGTAATAAGGAGTAAAACCCTTCCACAAACTGAAGAATCCTTCATTTCTTATGACCTTCGCCAATACATCCTACAGGAAGACAAAGAAAAAGAATGTTAGGCGAGCAAAAACAGTAAAAAAAAAGGACATTTGGTTTCCTCCAACATAAGTTTACATGGAAGTCTATTTCCACCATAGAATAAAAGTATAAAAAAGGAAAAAAGAAAAAAAGTCAGAATTGTGAGACTGCAATTGTATGTTTCTTACAAGTTTTTTTTTTTTTTGCAGAATTGAGGAAAAAGTCAGAATGATGATAAACAAACTGAATTCCAAGGAAAAAAAAAAGTCATAATTGACAGACGAGAACTGAGAATCGAGGGGAAAAAGTCAGAATTGCGAGATATAAACTGTAAAAAAGTAAAAAAAGTCAGAACTGAGAATTGCGAGGAGAAAAAGTCAGAATTGCGAGATATAAACTGTAAAATCAAAGTAAAAAAAGTCAGAACTGCGAATTGCGAGGAGATAAAAGTCAGAATTGCGAGATATAAACTGTAAAATCAAAGTAAAAAAAGTCAGAACTGAGAATTACGAGGAGATAAAAGTCAGAATTGCGAGATATAAACTGTAAAAAAGTAAAAAAAGTCAGAACTGAGAATTGCGAGGAGAAAAAGTCAGAATTGCGAGATATAAACTGTAAAATCAAAGTAAAAAAAGTCAGAACTGAGAATTGCGAGGAGAAAAAGTCAGAATTGCGAGATATAAACTGTAAAGTCAAAGTAAAAAAAGTCAGAACTGAGAATTGCGAGGAGAAAAAGTCAGAATTGCGAGATATAAACTGTAAAATCAAAGTAAAAAAAGTCAGAACTGAGAATTGCGAGGAGAAAAAGTCAGAATTGCGAGATATAAACTGTAAAGTCAAAGTAAAAAAAGTCAGAACTGAGAATTGCGAGGAGAAAAAGTCAGAATTGCGAGATATAAACTGTAAAATCAAAGTAAAAAAAGTCAGAACTGAGAATTGCGAGGAGAAAAAGTCAGAATTGCGAGATATAAACTGTAAAGTCAAAGTAAAAAAAGTCAGAACTGAGAATTGCGAGGAGATAAAAGTCAGAATTGCGAGATATAAACTGTAAAATCAAAGTAAAAAAAGTCAGAACTGAGAATTGCGAGGAGATAAAAGTCAGAATTGCGAGATATAAACTGTAAAATCAAAGTAAAAAAAGTCAGAACTGAAAATTGCGAGGAGAAAAAGTCAGAATTGCGAGATATAAACTGTAAAATCAAAGTAAAAAAAGTCAGAACTGAAAATTGCGAGGAGAAAAAGTCAGAATTGCGAGATATAAACTGTAAAATCAAAGTAAAAAAAGTCAGAACTGAGAATTGCGAGGAGAAAAAGTCAGAATTGCGAGATATAAACTGTAAAATCAAAGTAAAAAAAGTCAGAACTGAGAATTGCGAGGAGAAAAAGTCAGAATTGCGAGATATAAACTGTAAAATCAAAGTAAAAAAAGTCAGAACTGAGAATTGCGAGGAGAAAAAGTCAGAATTGCGAGATATAAACTGTAAAATCAAAGTAAAAAAAGTCAGAACTGAGAATTGCGAGGAGATAAAAGTCAGAATTGCGAGATATAAACTGTAAAATCAAAGTAAAAAAAGTCAGAACTGAGAATTGCGAGGAGATAAAAGTCAGAATTGCGAGATATAAACTGTAAAGTCAAAGTAAAAAAAGTCAGAACTGAGAATTGCGAGGGGAAAAAGTCAGAATTGCGAGATATAAACTGTAAAATCAAAGTAAAAAAAGTCAGAACTGAGAATTGCGAGGAGATAAAAGTCAGAATTGCGAGATATAAACTGTAAAATCAAAGTAAAAAAAGTCAGAACTGAGAATTGCGAGGAGATAAAAGTCAGAATTGCGAGATATAAACTGTAAAATCAAAGTAAAAAAAGTCAGAACTGAGAATTGCGAGAAGATAAAAGTCAGAATTGCGAGATATAAACTGTAAAATCAAAGTAAAAAAAGTCAGAACTGAGAATTGCGAGGAGAAAAAGTCAGAATTGCGAGATGTTAACTAAGAATTCTGAGAAACATCTGACATAAACTTGCATTTGCAAGAAAGAGGTCGAAATTGTGAGCCAAAAAAAGTCGCAATTACCTTTTTATATTTTTATTTTGTGGCAGAAATAAGCTTAGAAAGGTTTTCCTGAAACTTGATCCATTTCTCCCTACACCAACGTGACTGAAAGGTCACAACTCTAGCTGTCTGAGATCAGTTGCTTAAAACAGACAGAGGAAAGCAGCGAGAGATTGAGTGTTGAGAACATACCAAACCATTCTTGTACTCCGGCTTCCCATCAATCATTCTCATGTTCTGGATTCTTTGGAAAACAAGGAGATATATGTTAGCATTGCATAATCAGCGCAATTTACACACAAAACTCCTGAAAACAGTCAGACAATTATTAATATTTTGAGTCTTCTGCTTTTAAGTCAGCTCTTATTTAACGAGAGACTCATTTGTGGAGTTTAATCGTATCTTATGGTTTCCGTCCATGTTGTAAAAATGGAAATAACAATAATCGAATGGCATTTGGCAGATGCTTTTATGACATTTCTGCAAAACTGATACTCCTGGCATCAAGCCAGTTCCTTATGAACTTGTTTTGTTTATAAAACACAGTAAACCACATGACAAATAAAAGTGATGCTGATGTATCATCAACTTTTCAGTCATATAAGGCAATATGAGTTTCAATCATTTATTGTGAATGCAATAGCAGGTTTAACATCTGTCACATTGGTGTTGGACCATAAAATAGAAATTAATTATTGACCAATTGTCGGCTTCAGTCAACACATGCATCGCTAGTAATCACGCGTGTTATAGTTGTTTAAAGAGATAATCCTGTCATAAATCACTCTCTTATGTTGTTAAAAACCCAATAGGACTTTGGTTCATCTTTGAAACACAAATGGAAGATATTTTTAATGAATTCAGAGATTGAAAGTCTATTCACCCAAACTGTTAATTTTGACAGCAAATTCTGATTTAGTCTTAGTCTTTTGAATAACACACCATTTAGTTTTAGTCATATTTTAGTCATCTGAAATCTTTTAGTCTTAGTCTAGTTTTAGTCGACTAAATATCATAAGAGTTTTAGTCTTAGTCTAGTCTTAAGTCTTTTAGTCTTAGTCTAGTTTTAGTCGAATAAATATCGCTTCAAGTTGGTGGTGTTTTTCCCAGCGATTTTCAATGCGAGTCTTGTTGTCCTTGTTGTCATGTGTGAAGTGTGACCAGATGTCAATTCTTCGTTTTCGTCCTAGCTTTGACATTTCTGTTGTTCATGAAACATTGCCCTCGGACTGGGTGCACTGCAAAACGTTAGTATGTTGCTAACGAGCAAAGTCAACTGAAATCAGCCAGAGCTGTGTAACTAAGACTGTGCAAACTAAATATAATGTAACGTTAAATAACCTAACTGTTGTGCAACCGTCCTCGGAACTGTGCGAAGTTCTGCAAACTCATCTCCTCCTCCTGTGTAACTGCTGCGTTTGTTGAGCTTTTGCGCCTGCATTTGCCGTGCCCGCGCCTTTTTAAAATGGCTCTTCTGCTTGCTTCTGCAGAGATCAACCTACCCTCAAAGATTCGCTCTGATTGGATCTCTTCTCCATTCGTCCCGCCCTAATATTTTCGTCTCGTTTTTATTCGTTGACTTAAGTGTCAGTTATATTTCGTCACATTTTTCGTCATCATATCTGACTTTTTATTTAGTTTTCGTCCGTGAAAAAAGTTCGTTGACGAATATTTTTCGTCATAGTCTTCGTCAACGAAATTAACACTGCACCCAAAAAGTTCATAGGGATAAAATAGCAAAGTCTTATGAAAAATGATCGCTTTATATGATGAACCGATTTAATTTAGGCTTATCATCACATAAGCATTGATCAGCGAAAATAAACAAAGCTCAACCGTATTTGCTTGACATGCAAGAACAAACCTCATTGGTTCTCGCACGTCAAGCAAGCATGCTTGAGCTTCTGTTTGCCAGAATTGAAAATTCTCCGATCAATGTTTGTATGTGAAAAAGCACAAATTAAATCTGCTCGCGATCGTCTACATAAGGCTTGGATTTTTTTACAATCTGTTTAAGAATGTTTTGAGGGGAACAGACTTTGAATGGAGAGATCTTGGTGATTTCATTAAATATATCATCATTTGAGTTTCAAAGATGAATGAAAGTCATATGGGTTTGGAATAACATGAAGGTGAATAAATGACAGAGTTTTCATTAAAGTAAAGCTGTACCTGGTCTTAACAATGTCTACTGGCATGGAGGCAGCGGTGGTGACCAGTCCACTGATCATACTGGCACAGAAATGACACAGGATATCATCTCTGAAATATCCTGCACAAAAAACAGAAGTAGAGCGATATTTTAAGTAGTTCATTGCATTACTCGCATTCAACGATACATCCACACTTAATGACCGGTTAACATCTGAATCACATTCCTTCTAAAACATTTTCATTAAAACTCACTCTGGATTGACCACATGAAAAACTGCTGGATGTCCTGTTCCTGGTGGGCTGCAAAACTGATCTGGGCTAGTTTTCCCATAAGCATCATATGTGTAATTAGATTGCAGAAACCATTTGCACCAATGTGATCTACATATCCATAAAGTGCTTATGGGAAATGCATCCTAGAGCTGATTTGGTCACTCTCTATCATGCAGTCAACTGAAGTATTCCATAGGACACGGATCATGAGAGATCATATTAATTAAACCTTCGCAAACAGTTTGATTGACAGGCGATCTGACCAATCACAACGCCGAATCCGCCATTTTGTCCGTCAAAGCAGTCAGGGGAGTTAGTAGATTAACGTTGGTGAACTTGAAAAATTGTGTGTACTCACGTTTTTCTACACTTGAAACAACATTCCTTCTGATGTTCATGTTTATTTGATGCTATAAATGAACTAGTATGAAGAGATGATCGGTTCACGAGGAGCTACAGCGATCTGTCACGACACATTAAACACACACTAGACGCTATTTATTGTTTAAACTTCTTTAAAAAATTACAATATTTCAAATATGAAACTGTTTCATACGTTGTCAGTGTCCTCTTTGCTCCTCAATGTATTTTTCACTGCGGGAGAACATGATGTGTGGCGTGAGAGCGCATGGCTTGTCAATTGCGGCATCATTTGCAAAAAGTTCAACTTTCCTCAACCGTCTATTTCGCCACCATCTACATTATCAACGGCCACTAGCTGTATTTCCATCCATCCATTTTTATGCACATTTTCGGATATCGCATTAAAAAAAAAAGCTAGATGGAAACACAAAGATGAACATAAACTTAAAAAATGCATCTATGCACTTTAAAAAAAAAGTATGCAGTCAACAGATGGGGATAAATGTTAGTGCCATGCATTATATTATAAAAATATCATTTAAGTTATGAAGTAAAATATCCAGCATCCACCTGACCGCCTTTATTAACCCTCCGGAGCCGCGTGGAACATGTTTATGATGGATGGATGTGGATGGAGATGCTTTTTTCAGCTCATAATCGTTCAGTACTGCCGTTATTAAGCTCAGATGTGTCAGGATATTTATTAATATTTCTCCAATTGCCTTCATCAGAAACAAGAAAGTCACACACACCTATGATGGCATGAGGGTGAGTAAAGCTTGGGGTAATTTTTATTTGAAAGTGAACTAATCCTTTAAGCAGTCACAGGATTTTGTGGCATGGCCGCTGGTCTAGAAAAGTCTTTAAGCCCTAACCAGTTTGACAGAGACGTCTAATAGGTTGATTCGAGCTTCACCCAGCCGGTGGTAGTCCAACTAATTATTCACTGAGACAATCTTGAATGACCATGAATGATTATTCTGGACTAGCTAAACATGTTTATCCAGCTACCATCAGAATCTGGAATAAGATAGATTTCCCAGAAAGGCTGATACTACAAGTTTGTGACTGATAAGATAAAAGAAGGTTCATACCAGAGTCCAACAGCGCTTGTTTGGACTGGGAATATGAAGCAAGTTGGGCTGCGTTCACAACAACTGCTCTGGCCATGGTGGGTATGCAGCCCTACATTAGAAATAAAATACACACGCATTATTACATACATAGTTTCAGAATACAGACAGAGAATCAAACTCAAGGATTAGTAAGGACAACAATGTCACTTAAACAACCAGCCAGTTATTACACTAATTCACACCGATCTTTGTATGATTTTGCAGCACCCGTTCTTTCTCTGCAAGCTCACAATTCAGATAAAACATCATTTATGAAAAATGTTAAAGAAAACAAAGATCATGAAAAATCATTTAGTTCCAGTATTTATTTAAAATTTAACCAGTTCTTATACAAATCCCAATAATAGTCTCACAAATACATGATCGTAAAACAAGGAAGGTTGCAGGTTTGATTCCCACGCCGGCAGGAATTGAAAGTGGGGATTGTGAATAAACAGCACTCTCTCCACCTTCGATACCATGACTAAGGTGCCCTTAAGCAAGACACCTAACCCCTAATTACTCCCCTTGTAAGTCGCTTTGGATAAAAGCGTCTGCTAAATGATGAAAAATGAAAAAAATGAAAAAACAGCAGTGTTTCCCAACCCTGTTCCTGGAGACACACCAACAGTGCACATTTTGGAAGTCTCCCTCACCTGACCCCGTTATTTTCTATCTTGGAGTTTCTGCTGATGAGCTGATGAGTTGATTCATGTGTGTTTAATTAGGAAGAGTTGCAAAATGTGTAGTGTTGGTGTGCCTTGAGGAGCTGGGTTGGGAAACTCTGATCTAGAGTATTAGTGCACATGTAACAAGATTACACACAAAACATTCAAACACGGTGGACCTGATTTCACTAAGTGCAACATGTTCCTGGATCAGCGTCTTTGGTAAATTGGAATGTTGTTCCAGGATCAGATTTGAGGAACAAGTTTACAGTTTGTCAAGTTTAGGCCACGGTTCTACTTCAGGGTTATTCACCCATCATGTCCCTCTGAGTTTATGGATAAGTTATGGGTAAAGTTAGGGGTATGTTATTCCAGGATCAACAAAATAAGACCCAGGAACATGTCAAAATCATGGTGACCCTTCTAACACACACTTACCCTCCAGAGTGTGGTGATTCCTTCCTCTCTAGTGATTCTGATGAGGGCATTGAAGACGTTTGTGTAACCCCTCCTTTGATCTGGAGGCAACCTGGACAAGAAAGAGATAAAGGGAGAGATATTTTATTAACATTTCAATATTTTATTAATGATGATGATAATAATAATAATAATGATGAGCAGTTCAGCCACAAAACTATTCATGTTTGGGTTGGTTCATCAAATGTAATGTTCCCAGGCAATTAGTGTTGCCAAAAGTGCCGAATTCGATACCAAGTCGGTACTGAAATTTTAAAATGATTATGCTTTGAGCACTGTTGAGCAGATTCGTAAACACCTCTGATTGGCTTTTGTGTTCGTCAGAATTGTCTGTGATTGCCTACAATGATCAAAGCACGAAAGCGTTTGAATTTGAAAACGTTTTGAAAGCTGGTTTCAAACGTTCCCGTGTGTATCTGTGCAAGAGCTCGAAGAAGAGCGTCAAAGATTACCTATTAGATTAGATTAAGATTATCAAAGATTGCCTATTTACAACATGTTTTTGAAGAGTTGATCATTGCAGCCAATCACAGACATATCTGATGAGCACGTGAATAATTGCCAATCAGAGGTATTTATGAATCTGCGAATCATATTTTAAAAATTTCAGTACCGACTTGGTATCGAAGTCGGTACTTTTGACAACACTTCAGCCAATCGACTTCAAGTATTCATTATCATGTCCGCTCTATAACCGCGGCGCATCAAACTTTCACTGCGCGCTATGAGAGTTCTCTTTCTAACCCTCCACCTCCCCAGCACCACCTGCCTAGATCTGCTTTGGGGGGGGGGGGTTCCCAACTCTAGCAGAAGCAACATATTTCCCCTAATTAATGCTCTGAGCACTTAGTAGTAACAAGTCATACTTGCTCTCCAGCAGCAGCATAGCAGATCTAGTCTGCCAAGACCAAACGTATGTACAATTCATTTTATTAATATAAATATTGTTGTCATGATTGAAGTACAATTGCTGAAACTAATATTCACCCAATCAAATAATAATAAGTTATTTTAGAATTATTTAAATACTATTATAAAATGTATTAATTTTTTAAAAACTGAAAAATTATTTTATACTAACATTAAAAGCTAATTCATTTTAACGTTAGTTTAAGTTTTAATTATATTGTCATATGCTTTTGTCCATTTACCATTAAAATATTTTAATTTCAGGCTTAATTTGAGTAATTTTAGTACTAAAAAAGTAATTATTACACATTACGCAACAATTTTTATTTCTAGTTTAAATTCATATTTATTAATAATAATAATAAAATATACTGATATTTTTACCATAGACAATTTTTGTATAAATGCTAGTATTTATAAACAGGGTGCAATATATAATCAATATGTATTGGGCGATTCATATTGGGCACAATAAACTTTACAAGGAATCAGGTTGTCAGAATAAACACAGAGGAAGAACAACTAGTGACTTACAATCCAAATTATATTTGTTCGTTTTTTTAATTTATTTAAATATTAACATTTGTATTTCTTCTTGAATACACCAAATGTTTTATTCCACACCAGTTTATAGTTGTGGAATCATCTATTCCAGGTACACCTGCCCCTAAATGGCATGTAAAAACAACATTATATGTTGTTTGTTTGGTTGGTCACTTCACATGTCAATCTTAATCTGTCTAAAGGAGCAGTTTTTGTTTCACAACTCTTACGGTGTGTTCACACTTGTAGTTCGGTTCTCGTTTCTTTTGGTCCAGAGCAAAAAAAAAAGACTTTTTTGACATATTTTGTGACAGAACTTGTCGAACGATGCTGTGTTCTGGTCTAAATGCACTTGTTGCATGTGGGTAGCCTTCACGAGAATTCGTGAAGAGCTTATAAACTGTGTCAAGGAATCAAAACAGCGGCAGGAATCCCTCCGTCACACACACACGCGAAGATGTGCCGCGAGGAGACGCGGTTCTGATGCCTGTACCGAACTGTGATGGGCAACATCCCGACTATGACGAGAAAAAACAGGTATGCTTGAGCATAGTGTTCATTTTACGGTCGCATCTTGTGGCGTCATGTACTGTTTTTGGCTTGGTTACATGTCTTTGGTCTGTTTTGCGTTCATATTTCATTCAAACTGCACCAGAGTTTGTTTAAAAGATGGGCCTCGGTCCGCTTGTTTGGTGCGCACAAAGGTTCAGATGGCAGCGTTCACACTTATTCAAATGAACCGCACTAAGAGTAATCGCACCAGAGGTTGTTTTAATCTAAGTATGAACACACCCTAAGATGACACTAAGAATTCTCCAAAGACTGTCCAGAAACAGCTGTGTGGCTCTACAAAGTGATTTATTTTGTCACTTTTAGGATACAAAAAAAAATGTGTAACAATGTGAACAATGTTGAAGATTCTTCTACCTCCCATCAGCCGTCATCCGAATGAGCGCCACCTCGGCTGGAGTCCCGACAAACGCCCCCGTGGCCCCGGCGGTCATTCCGATCAATGCCTTCATGAGGAAGTTGGGAGGTGTGCCATCTGCTTTGGTCATGCGCTCAAACAGGACCGTGTAGATGCCTAAGCGGGTTGTGGTGTAGGTAGCCTGTCTCAACAGACCCGCCGAAAGCCTACGATTAAAAACACGAGACAGAAACGGCGGCGTGAACACAATAAATGCGCAGTGAGACAAGAATGAGATATATGTATCAGATATAAACCTAATCAGATATTTACTGCTTGTGTAAAGCTATGGGCTCCATCTACAGTCACTCAGTAAGGATGTCCAGCTAGAGCTCCCTAGTTTCTCACATCCAGTGTCTGGTAAAATTAATGTTAAAGAATACAAAAAAACATTAATTCAATAATTCATTCCAACCTGTACTTGAACATTCTTGCCTTCTGAGAAAGTGTACCTCTCTATCTACAATGCTCGTCTGCTTGTGCATCTGTGGCGAGGCTCTTTTTCTTACCCCGTGTAGATGCCGCCGACGCCCTCGTTGCGCAGGATGCTGGCCACGGCGTGCAAGCTGGTCTTGTACTCGCGAGCCTTGGAGCCCTGACCGCTCAACTGCATCCGATTCTTCACCAGGTCCAGCGGCTGCACAAACACTGTCGCGCCCATCCTGGAAGTCAGAAAGAGTGCGTGTTAGCCCAATCGGTGTTTCTCAACTGGTTTGAGTGGGTCGCGGAGTGTATAGTCAAAGAAACAACAACAAACGGAATTCTACGTTTTTAAGACTTTTATTTTGAAAGACGTGCATGACGCAAACGCGTTGTCCTGCTGATTCAGTATCTGCGGTCAGATGAGAGGTCAGGCAATCTGTCGGTGTCATTATTTTGGTAACTTGTTACTAAATAATTTTTTTTTTAAGGAATTAGGTCAAATTCTTATAAAGAAATTGGGTTGTGGCTTAATGACCATGGGAAAATGGAGGGTCCCATGGCCAAACCAGTGAAATCATTTATTTATTTTAAAGTCCTGGTCTTATCCTGAAGGAATCCTATCAAAATTAGCAATAGCTAAAGACACCTAATATGCATTTTTCTCTACAGGACCAAATATGATCCCCAATAGGATAAAACGTCCCTGTTGGAAAATTTCAGAAGAAAAACGCATGCAAGGCTATTATGCCTTTAAAGGCAGCATGAAACGGAAGTCGAGATAGTCTTTACTTCCCTAAATCGGAGCTTCTCGTTCAAAAAAAAAAAAAAACGTAGGGCAAAACTTAATTTTCCCATGTGGAATTGATTGGATGTTTGAGGTTGTTTTTCAGCAGCGCTGTTTCCCGAAGTATTTTTTCCATTCATTTTCCCCTTAGGGTTTTCAAAAAAACACAAAAAAAAATGTACATTTGTACATTACAAACTTTGATTTGAAGCATTAAGTATTTGAAAATCAGACAAAGACACAGGTCTTTGTACTTAACAGCTTTAGTGAGGGAAAGAACTACAATCCCATGAAGCCTGCAAACAGCAGAATAGAATTAAAAACAATGAGAGAATTATAAAACCACTCATTTACGAACGTTGATTTTATGTATAAAAACATTTTTGGGGGTTTGCATGAATATATATTTGAAAATACTTAAGAATTTTGAGAGCTTAGATCGACTATTACATCATTCGCAGTGCTTCATGGGAGTGGGCGGAGCTAAAGAGCTATTTTGGCACATGTTGCTTTTTTCGAACTCACTGATTGGTGTAATTTCTGTACAGCATCATGGGTAATGTAGTTTTTCACCGTAATTCCACTGTTAAATATGATAATTTCAAAACTGACAACTTCAACAAAAGCGAACGCAATGGATTAACAACCTCGTAGACCACCGTAGGCCTGTCTTTAAAGGTTAAAAAAAATTGTTTTTACTTTTATCTCATAAGAGTGACAGGTTGCCCCACCCTCGCACCAGTAAACGCATCATCTGAGAAATATTCTGGTTAAAAATTACGGGGGCACATGAATTTTATTTGCACGGATTTACAATAAATACCGTAAAATTCCATAAGAAACAAAAATTGTCCATTTATTTTTTATTTCATGGTGACTTTAATATCTGGACACGGACAATATTGAGTTTATTTCAGAGGGTCCATGTGTGTGAGAACTCTTACTTTTGTCTTAAATGTGTAGTAATCTATTTAAGGATGGAAATTAATATTTAAAAAGTTAATAAAAATTTAAATCTAAATTTAAAAGGCCTTTGAAAATAGGTACAAAACAATTGTCTCTAGCAACAAATAAGGTACAAAAAAGGACCTACAACGTACATTCCTCAGTGACACATGACGACGCGTGACATTTAAACTGAAGTTCAGGGTTACCAGGCTTTCTCTGGGCCTGCAAACGCATTCACAGCAGAACTCACTGACAGAACTCATGAAAAAGCTCATAACACATCACATAAAATCCTAATACTGATCCTGATCAATAGCTCGCGCAGCGGATAAGGGAGGATAACCCTGATCAACAAACTCCCATCCGGAGCTCATTCAATTCAAGCCCATGCAACAGAGAGCGTCACTGCGTGCACGGGCACATACGTACCCAGCCAAGCCGCCGAAGAGAAACTTAATGGATTTCGGCGAGGTTTTGGGCTTGACCGTGTCCGCTGCCATGGCTGCAGTGTTTGTTCGGGTTTGTGTAGGACACCTTCGCTTCTGCCGCTCCGCTGATATACGGCTGCTGTTGTGTACAGCAAGGTGACTCGCCTGGAGCGCGCACGTCAAGCGGAACACGCTTGGACCAATGACATGCGAGTATTCACTCGCGGTGCCGAGCACGTATGTGACGGGTAATTTCGCGTAGCATTTCTTAAAGAGACAGACACGTACTTTCTTTTCCGCTGTTAATAAGAAGCAAGAGAGAATTTGCACAAATCCACGGCGGATGTCTAATTTGAAACAATAGCAACACCAAAAAATAAATGTAAATGCTTCTTGAAGAGAATAGTTATGTGTCTGTCATATATCATATACAATATATTTTATTCATATTTTATCTGTATAGTACGGTGGCCGAGAGAGCTCAAAGCGCTGCGAATAATAAAACACGTGCAAATCCTCACAACACATGCAAACTCAAAAACGCTAAAAAGCGCTGCAAATAGCACAAACCACAACGGAAATGTTTCAAGGGGACGCCAAAAAGTGACGGACCCTACTAGACAACAGCACAAACTAAAAAATATTAAAATATATTATGTAGGCATTAACTCCATGTAATGTGTTTCACTAACAGAAAAGTGTTTTAATATGTGGCATTGTTGTTAACTCATTAAACTTTAAGAGATGATCATTTAGTGGAGGATTTAAAAATGTTCGTTAATCATCTGTAGTGTACTAATGTGACGTCATCATAACGGCCGCCTGATGCGCTCGACGACCACGTCATCTGTGAGCGTGAGTTTCTAGCAAACTGAAAACACTTTATTAAAAATAATAAATACATGAAATAATGTACAGTTGTTTATTTTTGTTTGCAGTTTTTATAGTATTTAATGATTGTGAACACATTGTGCACTCAAATGCCGTACACTATATAGGGATTAGTGAATAAGTGAAGGTTGAGTTGAACTGGTTTTGGACGCACGTCCTAGTAGGGTCCGTCACTTTTTGGGGTCCCCCTTGAAACATTTCCGTTGTGTTTTGTGCTATTTGCAGTGCGTTTTTGTATTTGCAGCGCGTTTTTGAGTTTGCATGTGTTGTGAGGATTTGCAGCACATGTGTTGTCAAACTGATGATCACGTTTTTTTTAATTTGCATGTGTTTTTTTTAATTTGCATGTGTTTTATTATTTGCAGCGCTTTGAGCTCTCTCGGCCACCGTAGTATAGGCTACCTTCGAAAAGATTTATAATTGATTTACTTACCATTTACTCAAATGTTGTATTCAAGATGTTAATTGACCCTTCGTAAAGACCCGCCCCCTTTAGTTACTGTTGCTATGTTCGACACGCCGTGCGCTCTCGCGCCACACATCATGTTCTCACACTGGTCGGACACGGACAACGCCTTGACAGACATATGAAACAGTTTCCTATTTTTAATGTATCGTAGTTTTTTAAAGAAGTTTAATCAATAAATAGCGTCTAGTGTGTGTTTAATGTGTGGTGACAGATCGCTGTAGCTCCTCGTGAACCGATCATCTCTTCATACTAGTTCATTTATAGCATCAAATAAACATGAATGAACATCAGAAGGAATGTTGTTTCAAGCGCGGAAAGACGTGATTCAAGTTCACCAACGTTAATCTACTAACTCCCCTGACTGCTTTGTCGGACAAAATGGCGGATTCGGGGTTCTGATTGGTCAGATTGCAAACTTTTGCGAAGGGTCAATTACTGTCTTGTTAAGTAATTATTTTACTGTATTCAAGTTGAATTGTATATTGTTATTACTATATTTATAACCACTTATAACGTATTAATTTCTAACCAATTATTGTTTATCAGGATGCGTCAATGCTGAAATATTGTCTAAATCAATAAGTCGAAACTGCTGCTGAAGCCGCCTATAGACAGTGTTACTTTTCTCAGCGCCAATCACAATCGTCCATAATTGTTGTACATATATTTTTCTAAAATTTAAAAGAATTGCTTTCCATTTTTTGTCGGGCACCAGCTCTTGGTAATGGATTTAAACCATTGTAGTTTCTCTCCAATAAGACAAAAAAGTCCTCAATACGGTTCTGTGTTCGGTTTTCTGAGCGCCCTCTTGAGGAAAAACACTTTAAAAAAAAAAAAAACATGGCTTCCCAATGAGTCTGACACTTTTGAACGAAATAGGGAAAAGAATTGCAATACTAGATTTTTTTTTTTTTTTTTTACAAAAAGGTTCTTATAAGGATGGACCAATCACAGTCGTAACCAATATAAGACACCAGTCATACAAATGTCTCAAATAAGACAAAACAACAGCAGCAACAACAAATACTTCTAAAATACACTGAGAACATACTTGGTTTCAGTGTTGGGGAAAGTTACTTTTAAAAATAATGCGTTATATTGCATTGCTCCCTAAAAAAGTATCTAATTGCTTTACTTATGTACTTTTTATGGAAAGTAATCTGTTACGTTACGTTACTTTATTACTTCTTCTCACCAGGGCTGGGCTAGCTTGTTTGTTTTTTAATAACAAAAAAAAGTTCTAGGCCTTTTCGCTCCAAAAATAAATCAGATATTTTGTTGCAAATTTAAAAGTAATCCGTTACTTCAGTAGTTACTTGAAAAGTAATCTGATCTCATAACTTGTGTTACTTGTAATGCATTATCCCTAACACTGCTTCGCTTTCAATCCTCCTGAAGGAATAACACTTTCTATAGCAACATTAGCCACTCAAAATATTCCAATATCGCCTCCTGTTGAAAAGAAGTTGGTTTTCTTTGACATGATACACTGTTTGTTCACTAGATACTGTATAATTTGTTGTTGTTGTTTATATCACAGCTTCAAAACTTTGATCCAGAAGAAAGAGATAACTTAAATGCCCATGAAGGAGATGACAACTTGTGTGACTTTACTGCTTATCATAAAAAAAAATGGTTTTGCACATGCCAAGTTTTTTGACATGCATTTTGGTAAAACTATGGAACTCTTTGGGACTATTCTAAGGATTATTTAGTCCTGTGGTGTATTTAAAATTAAAACGGTGAAGAGCTTTAATGCCATTTTCAAAGAGCATCCAGGAAAGATTATAGTATATTAATCTAAGACAGATGAATATCTGCAATCTAAGAAAGATTGGTCTGTATTTAGCCAAATGTATAAATATAATATGGTGTTTGTAAAATGAATAGTAGCATGACAGTAGGGGGCATCCTAGGATATTGCAGTGATCTGACATTGTTTCATGAGCAAGGTCATTCATTCATTGCTCATTGTGATGAAACGAGAGAAGCACAGACAGTCTCACAGAACTGACAGAGGTTTTTTCTCTTTTTATTTACTTACAGAAAATATGAGAAAATAACCAAAGTATAAAAGAGTCTGTGCATATACAAATCATAAGGTAAAACAAGAGCGGACTACATGAGATACTGAGGCAGAATAATGCGCAAATTGTGCAATTAGGATTAATTAACGCACCAATGTGTGCTAAATCACATGCTCTGTTAAAAATAAAGGTTCTTTATTGGCATCCAAGGTTCCATAAAGAACCTTTACAATCCATGGAACCCACATCAAAGGTTCTTTATATAGTGGGAAATGTTTCTTTAAATGGTCAAAACGCTCTTCACTATGGAAGCCCGTTCCCGCCACTGTTGAGGAAAAAAAATATTCCGTAAGTCATAATAATGAGAAACTTTCTCATAATAATGACTTAGTATCTCATAATAATGACTTAGTATCTCATAATAATGACTTAACATCTCATAATAATGACTTAGTATCTCATAATAATGACTTAGTATCTCATAATAATGACTTAACATCTCATAATGACTTAGTATCTCATAATAATGACTTAACATCTCATAATAATGACTTAGTATCTCATAATAATGACTTAACATCTTATAATAATGACTTAGTATCTCATAATAATGACTTAGTATCTCATAATAATGACTTAACATCTCATAATAATGACTTAGCATCTTTAACTTAATCAAAAAGAATTTTTTTTAAATTTTTTTAGAAACTTTCTCATAATAATGACTTAACATCTCATAATAATCACTTAGTATCTCATAATAATGACTTAACATCTCATAATAATGACTTAGTATCTCATAATAATGACTTAACATCTCATAATAATGACTTAGTATCTCATAATAATGACTTAACATCTCATAATAATGACTTAGCATCTTTAACTTAATCAAAAAGAATTTTTTTTAAATTTTTTTAGAAACTTTCTCATAATAATGACTTAGTATCTCATAATAATGACTTAACATCTCATAATGACTTAGTATCTCATAATAATGACTTAACATCTCATAATAATGACTTAGTATCTCATAATAATGACTTAACATCTTATAATAATGACTTAGTATCTCATAATAATGACTTAGTATCTCATAATAATGACTTAACATCTCATAATAATGACTTAGCATCTTTAACTTAATCAAAAATAATTTTTTTTAAATTTTTTTAGAAACTTTCTCATAATAATGACTTAACATCTCATAATAATCACTTAGTATCTCATAATAATGACTTAACATCTCATAATAATGACTTAGTATCTCATAATAATGACTTAACATCTCATAATAATGACTTAGTATCTCATAATAATGACTTAACATCTCATAATAATGACTTAGCATCTCATAATGACTTAACATCTCATAATAATGACTTAGTATCTCATAATAATGACTTAACATCTCATAATAATGACTTAGTATCTCATAATAATGACTTAGCATCTCATAATGACTTAACATCTCATAATAATGACTTAGTATCTCATAATAATGACTTAGTATCTCATAATAATGACTTAACATCTCATAATAATGACTTAGCATCTTTAACTTAATCAAAAAGAAATTTTTTTAAATTTTTTTAGAAACTTTCTCATAATAATGACTTAACATCTCATAATAATCACTTAGTATCTCATAATAATGACTTAACATCTCATAATAATGACTTAGTATCTCATAATAATGACTTAGCATCTCATAATGACTTAACATCTCATAATAATGACTTAACATCTCATAATAATGACTTAACATCTCATAATAATGACTTAGTATCTCATAATAATGACTTAACATCTCATAATAATGACTTAACATCTCATAATAATGACTTAGTATCTCATAATAACGACTTAACATCTCATAATAATGACTTAACATCTCATAATAATGACTTAGCATCTTTAACTTAATAAAAAAAATAAAAAAGTTTTTTTTTATTAAGTTAAAGATACTAAGTCATTATTATGAGAAAGTTTCTCATTATTATGAGATACTAAGTCATTATTATGAGAAAGTTTCTCATTATTATGGCTTACTTTTCTCAACAGTGGCGGGAACGGGCTTCCATACTTCACACACTAAGAAAACAATGGTTCTTTTAAGAGCTGTAATTTTTTTTTTTTTTCCAAAGGCACGAAAATCCCTTTTTGGAACCTTTCTTTTTTTAAGAGTGTATAGTGGAATAACATAGAAGATGAGGCACTTTTATTTCTGTGTAAACATGTGTGAATACGATGTTCCATTTATGTTTAGATGCCTAAGGCATGGAATAATTGAGTTTATTTGTAGAAATTTAAAGAGTACAATTATGTATGTTTTCAGCCATGTGTGTAACCGATGATGAAATTTGCCCTGCACAAACCCATTTGACATCTGTGTTCATATTAGGTTAGTATAGTTTATTCTTGCTTCATGTGTACAGTTCCTGCTCCTCTGACAGTATATATTGGTTGGCTTTTCCTTTGGTGCAACATGATAACCCATCACAGTTTCTCCTGAAGGCTGTGCAATGCCTTTGGCGTTTCCCTGTCACCATGCATTATGACTCTTTTACTCATTCATGTGTGTGTTACTGTATTTGCCTGCGTATTGGACAGTGTGTGTGCGTTTTTTAAGTCTCTGATGCCCGAGTTCAAAAGACCATCATTTTAGCATTATATTATTTTCTGTCATGTAGATGTATTCTAGATATGCCCTCCCTTGTTTTTCCTGACAGACCCCTTTATGACATCACCCAGTGGAGATATAAATATAGACAAATGATTTCTCGGGGGTCACAGCAGCCTGTCAAGCTGCTCAGATCATGTTGTTCAGTTTTGCTGCTGACCACTGATTCTGAATCAGTTGACTAAATTTAGTGTTTGTTTTTGGCTGGAAATGAATCAGATACTGGGTGGAGAAGGAAAGTTATGTCAGTCAAGTTAGTAAACTGTTGACACACAGAGCTCAACTCGCTCCAACTGAAGAAAACACATGCAAATATAAAAAACACCAGCAAATTGAGAAAACATCTTCATCAGTATGACAACACATGTGCTGAAAATACTCACAACACAACCGAATACAAGAAACATACGGAAGCTTGTTTCCGCCACTGAATAAAAGGTAATTGCGAATTCAGAATTCGTACTTTTTTTCTTAGAAATGATATAAACTCACAATTGCGAGTTATAATGAGAATTGCGTGATATAAATTTGCAATTGAGAGTTATAGTCACAATTCCGAGATATAAAGTCACAATTAAACCTTCGCAAACAGTTTGATTGACAGACGATCTGACCAATCGTAACCCCGAATCCGCTATTTTGTCCGACAAAGCAGTCAGGAGAGTTAGTAGATTAACGTTGGTGAACTTGAACTTGAAAAATTGTGTGTACTCACGTCTTTCCGCGCTTGAAACAACATTCCTTCTGATGTTCATTCATGTTTATTTGATGCTATAAATGAACTAGTATGAAGAGATGATCGGTTCACGAGGAGCTACAGCGATCTGTCACCACACATTAAACACACACTAGACGCTATTTATTGTTTAAACTTCTTTAAAAAATTACAATATATTAAATATGAAACTGTTTCATATGTCTGTCGACGTGTTGTCAGTGTCCTCTTTGCTCCAGGATGTATCTTTCACTGCATGAGAACATGATGTGTGGCGTGAGAGCGCATGACTTGTCGGACATAGCAACAGTAACAAAAGGGGGCGGGTCTTTGTGAAGGGTCAATTGCGAGTTAGTCAGAATTGCGAGATATAAAGTTGCAATTGCGAGTTATGGTCAGAATTGCATGATATAAAGTTGCAATTGTAAGTTATAGTCAGAATTGTGCAATATAAATTTGCAATTGCGAGTTAAAGTTAGAATTGTGTGATATAAAGTCGCAATCAGAATTTTCAGATATAAAAGTCGCAATTGCGAGTTATAGTCAGAATCGCATGATATAAACTCGCAATTCTATTTTTTTCTCACAATTGCGAGTTTATCTAGCAATTCTGACTTTTTCTCAGAATTGTGAGTTCATATCATGCGATTCTGAGAAAAAAAAGTCAGAATTGTGAGATATAAATTCGCAATTGCGAGAAAAAAAAGTCAGAATTGCGAGATATAAATTCGCAATTGTGAGAAAAAAAAGTCAGAATTGCGAGATATAAAGTCACAATTAAACCTTCACAAATGGTTTGATTGACAGGCGATCTGACCAATCATAATGCCGAATCCGCCATTTTGTCCGACAAAGCGGTCAGGGGAGTTAGTAGATTAACGTTGGTGAGCAAGATAAAAGTCACAGCTACATTTTTTATTCAGTGGTGGAAACAAGCTTCCATAGAAGCATTGCTGCAAAAGTTCACAATGCAACCGAATACAGAAACACTCCGCTAATAGCTCAAAGCTCAGAGCACCGCAGCCAAAGAAAAGATGCAAATAGAAAAAACACCAGCAAATTAAGAAAACATCTTCATCAGTTTGACAACACATGTGGTGCGAAATATTTCAAGAGGACACCAAAAAGTGACAAAACTTGTAGGAACGTATTGCTCAATGTCTACTCGTGAGTGCTGTTGTCCATGACAAAGGTGAGTTTTGTTTACTTTAACATCCTGGTCACATGTGCGTCGTGAGGATTTGCTGCACACGTGTTGTGAAACTGATGAAGATGTTTTCTTAATTTGCTGGTGTTTTCTTTCTTCAGTTGCAGCACGTTGAGCTCTCTCAGCCACCGTATGACAACATTTTTCTAAACAGCTCTCGTATAATATCTGTCCATAACATAAGTACATAATACCTGCAGAAATACTTCCGTTAGCTATCAATGGCAGTTGCTTGGCTGGCACAAGAGTTACATAAATCGAATTCTGCCATTTTTGCTCAAGGGATGGAAAATCACGTCTTGAAAACACTGATTGACTGATGGCAAGCCCTCGAGTGAAGTCATGCCAAAGAGAATCAGTCGCTGGCAATGATATAATTATATATTTTAAATGTGATTTCTTTTTCACTCACAAAATTGGATGTTGACAGATTGCATGGCATCTTCAAATGGAGAAAGATTGTTTTGCTGCCAGCGATGTAGTTACGGCATCTACCAGCAGGGGCTATAAAGGGACCACGCTAGCCAGCCAAACCTTGGCCCCTTGTTTTGCACATGGATTATGTAGTTGCCATGGCATCGGAGCATGAGCTCTGGGGATGCTGGAGTGACATTGACTTTGCCTCTACATATAGTGTTGCGGATTACTGGGGTTTACATGTCCCTGCTCATTTAGCACCTTAAAGCTAGATCATTTGAGGCATTTCAGTGTTCCTTAGTAAAGAAATTGTAATGTAGATTCACTGTGTACTTTCCCATGTGAGTTTGCAGTGTTCAGACTAGCTGGCTATGGGACATTTAATAGAAGAACTTGTGAAGTCAGAAGTTTGGAATATCTCTTTTTGCTACCCACACACACACACTCATCATAAACGTTTCTCTCGCTTTGGCCTGAACCCAATGTTTTTGAATGAAGGCATGAAGAGAGAGTGATTGACTGAATGAAAGAGAAGAGATGAGACGAAACAGCTGTGCCCAGAGAGGCGGCAGTCAATCGGAGTCTCTTAGGCAAGAGTTTAATCCGTGATAATCTGACCCTCTTACAGCGGATGGATCAAGGGCAGCTCAGCGTCCGCTGTCACATCCTGTGTGTGGTTTTGAACCGCATGGTTGAACACTGTTCTGACAGATATGTTGAAATAAATTCTTCTAAAGATAAAAACATGAAACAACCTGCAAAGGTTTCCGTTGGGTAGATGCTGGCATTAAAGGGGTCAAGGTTTCCTTGAGCTTTTGATACATGAGGTCATTGTACGATAAGAATATCCTCTAAGTTTCAGAACTGAAAACTTAGTTCAATAACAGCTTTTATTGACACCAGGCCCAGCGAACAGCTGATCCTGGAATGAGTCGAGGTGAAACGCTGCCTCCGCCGAAGAAATCAACGCCTACTTCATCACTGCAACATTAGCCCCACCCACTGGCGTGTTGGTGAGATCCTTTCAAAGGATCTTATTTGAGCATTGTGAAGGTCTCGGTTGAGTTTTAATTATTAGTATTCAGTACATTTCACTCTGGATTCTTTGGTAAATCAATCGCATTTCAGCGCAGACTTTGCAAACAGACTTTTTTTAAATGGACTCAACAACATGCACTTTGAAACCTATTTTCAAAAGTTTGTGGTTTCAGGCCATTGAAACAGTTGTGTAAATGAATGACCAAAATGCATAAAAAGTTTTCCGTTTGTAGTTGAAAATGGTGTTGTGTAAACTGTCCCTAAATGCTAGATACAAAGGAAACTAAATGAAGAACAGGTGAACATGATCAAATAATCAATTAGTAACCATACAGGAACAAAGGGAACAGGAACTAAAGACATAAAGGAAACAAATGTTTAAATAAACGACTTACAAGTTTCAATAGAAATGACATTAAATTATATTTTAGTTTACCATAAATGTTTGTCAGTAACATTTTAAAGACAATAGAAGCAAATATGGAATATAAAAAAGTCCTACTTAAGTGGGTCAAAAATAAAACTTAATTTAAACTATAACACATTTACATTTAATTGCATATTACATGTAATTAAGTGTCTGGAAACATTCCATTTAGTTTGCACTAAATATATTTTATTATATTATATCATTTCAAGTATTTTTTAAAAGTATGATATTCTTTTGTCTTGATAGACGTATGTTTAAAATTAGAAAAATATATTCTTTATAAAAAAGTGTTTTTGTATTTTGTGTATCTGCTTTGATAGATGAGTAGTTCAGTGTTAAAGAATGCAGTGCTTAAAGCTGGAGCTGCTCTGAGTGCAACAGATTAATCACTGTGAATCTGCTGCAGTCCATTACACTGCTCTCTATTCCCTCGTCCCCCGCCCAATCCCTCCTGTGCTCCTGTGACACAAATGGGACAGAGAGCAACACATCTGTCTGTGTGTGTGTGTGCGTGTGCGTGAGAGAGACAGAGAGAGAGAGAGAGAGAGAGAGAGAGAGAGAGACAGAGAGAGAGAGAGAGAGAGACAGAGAGAGCGAGAAAGAGTAGTACTCAGTGTTCAATAGAGAAGCTGTTGAAAAACAACCCAGTGGATTCCATGGTGTAGATGTTGCTTTTTGTGTTTGTGCTGACATTCATTACAATAACCGCAAGATTCTGATAGAAATATTGTGATTTTGAAGTTCATATCAAATAACTGTAGCATTTTACATCCTCAAATGAAGTTAAACAGATTCAATCTTGGTTACGTATTGCCAAATAACACACAGTGTGAGAGATAGGAAGCACATGGCAAGTGCACTTTGGGAAACGAACTCTTGTATACATTAATGAAATTAGAATGTACGCGTATATTAAATGTAACTGTTTACACACTGTTAACTATTTTCCTGTACTTTTACAGTACAGTACTGGCAGCACGGTTGCCAGCAAGTTACTGTATTTTCATATACAGTAAACGTACTGTAATTTAATTCTAAAAAAGAGTGCTGTAATTTTACAAAACAGTATTTTACTGTATTTTTACAGCATTTTCTAATTTTAGTCTGCTTCTGCTGTAATTAATAATACAGTATTGTACTGTTGGTTTTTACAGTAATGTGCTGCTAAATCTACAGCGACATTTAACAGTATACAGTAAGAATAGGCATAGCAGTAGAAATGAATGTGGATGGAACAGTTCAGATCATTTGGTCTCAAATTAATTTGATGAGAAATATTAGTCTTCATTAGATCATCATGTAGTCTCATTGCTAGAAACAGCCGAGATGTAAAACAGATCTAATTTGTTTTCCCTTCATGCATCTGTGAAAATGGACTGTATATACTTGTATCTACTGTACTGAATAACATCATATTCTGTTTATAGCTCTCTGTTTGAAAATTCTGTTATGATGACTGATATTCCTGTGTCAACCGTTCATTTTTATTATTAGATGTTGGTTTGGTATTTTTGGATGTCTGTCTTTTGTTTTATTATGTCTTTTATTAGCGTTTCTTTTTCTACATCATGCGTTTTGAGCTGTCGGATGAGGGAGGGGCGACCTGGTCACTTTTTATCTGAGTTTGTTTTTTTTTGCCAATCAAGCCCAATGCAAGCAGCTTGAGCATTAGTGTGTGTGTGTGTGTGTGTGTGTGTGTGTGTTTTAAATCTAAATCTACGACATCATTGTAAATCCTCTGTCATCTTTCATTCCAAAGAGCGAAAGAGACGGGGGAAAAGAGAGGAAAAAGCAAAAGAGACAAAAGTAAGAAAGAAATGGAATTTTTCTGAGATTTGTAAACTTTTTGAATTTGTCTGGTTGTTTTTATTTGTTTTAAGCATAATTCAAACAAAAGGTTTATGCTTAAAGCAACAACGACAACAAAAACAACTCTTCTGGGTAAGAAAAATAATCTTAAATCAGGAGATATTCTATGAAAGCAAATCTTATTGTTTTCCGCGATTTTGCTTGTCAAGTAAATGCATCTTGTTTTTGTTTTTTTTAGAATGTTTAGATATATTTACTAGAAAATGAAAACTATAAAACTCAAATTACTCAAGAAAATGTTTTTTTTTTTTGTAGTGAAAGAGAAGATGTTTTAAAAAGGAATGTGTGCGTATGACTTTTGACAGTGATGTTCTTTTTGTTTTATCATTTTCATTGTACAAAAGAACAAACACCCAGGATGGGACTTTTTTTTGTTCCTCTTTTATCTGTGTGCGTTTTAGATAAATGTGACATCTCCAAATGATATATTTAAATTTGGTACCTGTAAGCTGAAACTGTTGTTTGCTTTTTTTGCTTTCTTTTATCTTTGTCCATTTAGTCCTGCCAGTTGGTGTGTGTCTAAACGCTCGACTGAGAGCTCAAACCGAAGACGAACACAAACTCAACAAAACTGCTGAAAAATATGGCCATGTTTGGGGGTCGTGGGGGAAAGGGGGGCAAGTTCTCCGTTGAGGACCTGTACGGGATCAGCAAGAAGCCTAAAGCCTCGTCAGGGGCAGCCAGCAGCACTGGGGCAAAAGTAAGTGTGCAAAGCCGTGGGAAGGGGCAGAAAGGAGAAACGGATGCCCTGGCTTCTCAGATTTTGGAGGCGGCACACAGACTGGTTGAGCGGCGGCGTCTTGAGCTTTACCTGAGGGAGTGTGGCCTCAGCATCAATGACTGCCAATCAGAGAGACAAGCCATGCTGTACCGGTGAGTGAGGAGCTGTGTGTGTGTGTGTGTGTGTGTGTGTGTGTGTGTGTGTGTTTTGGGAAATGCGCTCTCAGTGGTGTCAAAATGTCAAACTTGATATAGCGAATGTGAAAGGATAATAAATGAAGGTGGGTGAAAGTGAAGGTAGCAGTAGCAGAACAGAAGCTACATTCAGAATGGAAATAAAATATTTATACTTTTATTCAGCAAGGATGCATTAAACTGATCAAAAGTGACAGTAAATACATGACGTACCCTTTACGTTTAGGGTCAGTTTACATGACACCTTTTTCAACTAGTTTTTATGTGTTCTGGCCGTTCGATTATGCAACAACTACGGTGGCCGAGAGAGCTCAACACGCTGCGAATAAGAAAACACATGCAAATAAAAAAAAACACATGCAAATAAAAAAAAAAAAAACGTGATCATCAGTTTGACAACACATGTGCTGCAAATCCTCACAACACATGCAAACACAAAAACGCGCTACATTTACAAAAAGCGCTGCAAATAGCACAAACCACAACGGAAATGTTTCAAGGGGGACCCTAAAAAGTGACGGACCCTACTAGGACGTGCATCCAAAACCAGTTCAACTCACCCTTCACATATTCACTGATCCCTATATAGTGTACGGCATTTGAGTGCACAATGTGTTCACAATCATTAAATACTATAAAAACTGCAAACAAAAATAAACAACTGTACATTATTTCATGTATTTATTATTTTTAATAAAGTGTTTTTCAGTTTGCTAGAAGCTCACGCTCACAGATGACGTGGTCGTCGAGCGCCTCAGGCGGCCGTTACGGTGACGTCACATTAGTACAGATGATTAACCAATATTTTTAAATCATCCACTAAATGATCATCTCTTAAAGTTGAATGAGTTAACAACAATCCCACATATTAAAACACTTTTCTGTTAGTGAAACACATTACATGGAGTTAATGCCTACATAATATATTTTAATATTTTTTAGTTTGTGCTGTTGTCAAGTAGGGTCCGTCACTTTTTGGGGTCCCCTTGAAACATTTCCGTTGTGGTTTGAGCTATTTGCAGCGCTTTTTGTAAATGTAGCCCGTTTTTGCATATGCAGCGCGTTTTTGTATATGCAGCGCGTTTTTGAGTTTGCATGTGTTGTGAGGATTTGCAGCACATGTGTTGTCAAACTGATCACGTTTTTTTTTTATTTGCATGTGTTTTCTTATTTGCAGCGCTTTGAGTTCTCTCGGCCACCATAAACAACGGCCTGAAAATACAGACTTTTGAAAACAGGATTCAAAGTTTTTGAAAATTATACCGTTATTCACTCTGTGTAAACTACAAAAACATGAATTTGTAAATACGGTGACGTCATGCGCATGCGTATTACATGTTCGGTCAGTCTATAGGCGTGTAATGATTCTTTACAATGTGACATCGCCATCTACTGGACTGGCAGCAGAATACAGTGTTTTTAGTCGTTTTTCGTGGATCCGTGATCGTTTTCAAAATGTTGTCGACTGTGTGTGAAAAACACAATCTTAGTATATTGTTGTCATGTAAATGTACCCTTATTCTTTAGTGTGTCCAAGCTAGTTTCCCTAATTACTGATTATCTTCACCTGCCTATCATTACGTTCCCTTGTTAACCATGTGTACATTTTCTCCTTGTTCAGTTCAGTCCTTTGTCAGTTCTCATCACATATTGTCAGTAAGTGATGTTAGCATGTCTGTTTCCTAACGTATATACTCATTGTTTATTAAAAAATGGCCTCTGTCATGCATCTCCTTAACACCAGCATTATCTATTTCAAGTAAATGCTGTTCTTTTGAACTTTCTATTCATAAAAAAATCCTAAAAAAAATATGTTAAAAGTTTCCACAAAAATATGAATAAGTATTGATAATAGTCAGAAATGTTTTTGAGCAGCAAATCATCATATCAGAATGATTGAAGGATCATGTGACACTGAAGACTGGAGTAATGATGCTGAAAATTCACCTTTAATCACAAGAATAAATTACATTTTACAATATATTACAATTGAAAACAATTATTTTAACTATACAATTATATTACTGTTTTTTCTGTATGTTTGATCATATAAATGCAATCTTGGTGAGCATAAAAAACTTCTTTCAAAAACATTAACAAATCTCACCAACTTTTGAATGGTAGTATATATATATATATAATATTTAAAGGATTAAAGGATTAGTTCACTTTCAAATGAAAATTACCCCATGACTTACTCACCCTCAAGCCTATGACTTTCTTCATTCAGACGAACACAATCAGAGTTATAATAATAATCACCCTGATGCTCCCAAGCTTTATAATGGCAGTGCACGGAAACCACCCTTTTGAAACTCAAAAAAAGTGCATCCATCCGTTATAAACGTGTCACAGTCATGTTCAGTTTACCTTAGTTATCATGGACTTTCAGTTTGTTTTCTTTCAGCACGTGTTCCTTTGTTCCCGCCACAATCCGTCACCATGGACACTGCACAAATCACCAGAGCTGTTTGTCATTTGAGTTAATCGTGTGTTTTGAAGTTCAGTTCTGTTGGTGTGTCTTGGTCTGGTTATATATATATATATATATATATATATATATATAACCACTGCAACACATATGGCATAGTGGACATTTTCTGAAGTTTATAATACTTATAATCCTGTTATAATTGCACTACAAATCCCATAAGGCTATTTTGTGTCCCCAGGTGGTTTGTTCAATGCGGGTTGCCATAGGAACTGCCGGCCGAGCTCAAGGTTCACTGATTTGAGGCACAGGGGCTACAGTGTCTTTATATATGAGAGAACTCAGAGTGTTTGTTTGTGTGTATGTGTAAAAGAACAAAGGTCCTCTAAGGGCCCACCATATTTAGGTACAACACAGCATGTTTTGATTTTTCTGTCCAGCTCGAAATGCAGAGACAAAAATAAGTACGTCATTTATTTTTGCCTGAAAAGTAAACTCTGTTTAATTACCATCCCGACACATTAACATTGGCATATGATGTGAGTCTGGGGCTGTCAGTGTCTCCATCCTTTAAAGTCCCTCTTCAATCACCAAATGACAAACATTTTTTTTCCTGTGAAGTCCCCCTGAAGTTAAATTTAAGTTTTTTAGCTTTTAGTATGAATATGTTAGCCTTAAAGTTATATAAGCTGGTGTGTTCCAATGACAAAACTCGCATTTAGGAGATATTAGCATTCAAAACTTAGTCTCTCACTTCCGATAAAATGGATCTGAGATTTTAGATATTCTGTCCAATCAAATTCTCTCTAGAATCTAAAGCGTCCCGCCCTCTACATTATAAATAGATGCTGAAACTGCGAGTCAGCGCAGACCATAAATGTATCGGACCCATTTGAATTCTGCACAGAATGATATATTATGAAGTAATATGAAAGAGATTATTAGGAGAAATGGAAACTGAGGTTTTACCGAGTTCAATGATACATTATAGGCTATTTTAAAAAAAGGGGAGGAGCTGTTCGATTTGTCCCGCCCTGTATTCCTGTTTCAGTTAAAATTCCGTCAAAACATTTAATAATGCTGCGAGTTTCAAGACACTTCAGTGGGCCATTAAAATAGTTTGAATGTAACTCTACACCCTCGCTACATTTAGTATATGCGGATCCATGAGTATGGCTTGGTCGAGTGTAACGGAGGCCAGCTAGTAGTTGCTGTGCGAGTAAAACTCACTCCTCTGACCTCAAGAGCCTTTAGCCTCCTTGTTAGAGCATCCGACTCGGGTTCGAGGCCCGCTCAGAGCGGGTCGAGTAGGATCCGGTTAGAGGGGTTACATTGGTGCCGTGACCCGGATGGGAGTGAGTGTAACGGAGGCCAGCTAGTAGTTGCTGTGCGAGTAAACCTCACACCTCTGACCTCAAGAGCCTTTAGCCTCCTTGTTAGAGCATCCGACTCCCACACCAGAAGACTAGGGTTTGAGGCCCACTCAGAGCGGGTCGAGTAGGACCTGGGTAGAGGGGTTACATTGGTGCCGTAACCCGGATGGGAGTGAGGTTTAGAGGGGTGAGTGTAACGGAGGCCAGCTAGTAGTTGCTGTTCGAGTAAACCTCACTCCTCTGACCTCAAGAGCCTTTAGCCTCCTTGTTAGAGCGTCCGACTCCCACGCCTCGACTCGGGTTGGAGGCCCACTCAGAGCGGGTCGAGTAGCACCCGGTTAGAGGGGTTACATTGGTGCCGTGACCCGGATGGGAGTGAGGTTTAGAGGGGTGAGTGTGACGGAGGCCAGCTAGTAGTTGCTGTGTGAGTAAACCTCACTCCTCTGACCTCAAGAGCCTTTAGCCTTCTTGTTAGAGCGTCCGACTCCCACACCAGAAGACTCGGGTTCGAGGCCCACTCAAAGTGGGTCGAGTAGGACCCGGGTAGAGGGGTTACATTGGTGCCGTGACCCGGATGGGAGTGAGTGTAACGGAGGCCAGCTAGTAGTTGCTGTGCGAGTAAACCTCACACCTCTGACCTCAAGAGCCTTTAGCCTCCTTGTTAGAGCATCCGACTCCCACACCAGAAGACTAGGGTTTGAGGCCCACTCAGAGCGGGTCGAGTAGGACCTGGGTAGAGGGGTTACATTGGTGCCGTAACCCGGATGGGAGTGAGGTTTAGAGGGGTGAGTGTAACGGAGGCCAGCTAGTAGTTGCTGTTCGAGTAAACCTCACTCCTCTGACCTCAAGAGCCTTTAGCCTCCTTGTTAGAGCGTCCGACTCCCACGCCTCGACTCGGGTTGGAGGCCCACTCAGAGCGGGTCGAGTAGCACCCGGTTAGAGGGGTTACATTGGTGCCGTGACCCGGATGGGAGTGAGGTTTAGAGGGGTGAGTGTGACGGAGGCCAGCTAGTAGTTGCTGTGTGAGTAAACCTCACTCCTCTGACCTCAAGAGCCTTTAGCCTTCTTGTTAGAGCGTCCGACTCCCACACCAGAAGACTCGGGTTCGAGGCCCACTCAAAGTGGGTCGAGTAGGACCCGGGTAGAGGGGTTACATTGGTGCCGTGACCCGGATGGGAGTGAGTGTAACGGAGGCCAGCTAGTAGTCACTGTGTGAGTAAACCTCACTCCTCTGACCTCAAGAGATGCTCTAGCAACAGACGCTAGAGGTTGCAGCCTTTAGCCTCATTGTTAGAGCATATATATATACATACTATATATAGGCAATTAAAAGCTGGTTATTATGATTTATTAATTTTATTTTATTATGAATAATCTTTAGTCGGGGGCAGCCCTAGTATTTAATATGATTAGCCTTGTGTTGACAGCAAATATTGTGTTGCCAACGTTTCACCCTTTTTTTCCGGTTAAATACGTGCATAATCCAGGTATGGATTTCTTTGTGGAATTTTCAGTGTGAGCACACTACTCGCATTATTTGTACTACAAAATGGCATAGAACAGTGCACAAATATGCAAATTGGGTTTTAATTTAAAAACGCTCCTCATCCACACTAGTGTTTAAGCGTTTTCCAAAAGTTACTTAAATCCCCAAACCGCGCATGCGTGAAACATACTAAGAGCTCACAAGATGACGCAGAGAGAGCAGATATAGTAAAGTTCTCATCATTGCATAACATCACATCACTCACTGTTCCGTCCAAGTCAAAATCTGTTTGTTTTTTTGCCACGCAGGACAGAAAATGCAAGTAAATGAATGTAATACGAAGAAGGAGCATTTATTTTGAGTTAATGTAAATGGCAGGTACAATAATGCTGGTATAAATACAGATATTGATGGGTATAATATGTGTCACATGACTTAACAGGCACCATATTGTTTTCAAAAAGCTGTTTATCTTGACAAAAACGCTGTCTCAGTGTGGACGGTAGGCAAAACAGAGAGAAAATGATGCTACTGTATTAGTGTGGACAAGGCCTAAATAATTCCTGATATTGTGTGTTTTCTCATGTTTTTCAATGTGTTGCTTGAAATTATGGGACATATTTGTTCTGTGAACATAAAGATGGCGAGGAAGCAGAGGCTTATGCTCAGCAGCTTAAATAGAAAAAAAAAACACTGAGAGAGGGCAATGAGTACCACAGGGATTGGCGAGGATCTGGAAGATGAGTGACAGAAGAAAAGCACAGAGGGAGAACAAAATGTCTCGGGTTCGTGTTTGTCTGAATTCACATACCGCGGTTAGAAGCGTCTGTGCGCGTGTGTGTCTCTCTTTATGTTATCGCATATTGTGTTTTCTCCAGATGGAAGCACTAAAAAGCGCCGTCTCTCTAGAGGGGACAGCGATCTGTTTCCAGGTTTCCTCTTTTGAAAACATATTCTTACTTCCATGAATAATTGACACGCAGTTCTCTTTGCCGTCCACTGGAGGCCATGCAACAGATTTATTGAAGGGAGAAAAAAAAGC
The DNA here is from genome assembly GCA_038088235.1 of Zacco platypus. Classification (NCBI taxonomy): domain Eukaryota; kingdom Metazoa; phylum Chordata; class Actinopteri; order Cypriniformes; family Xenocyprididae; genus Zacco; species Zacco platypus. The sequence goes on along the minus strand of CM076082.1, from coordinate 3,825,420 downwards.
AAAGGAGAGTTAAACTGTTTTCCAATGTGTTTTCAATTTACTCCATGAAATTGGAACAAGAAAGAAAGTAGAGCTTTTCGTCCTCCGTATCGGTCGAGACCTACTTTTGTCAATTAATTTGCAATTATATCTTAATTATGCTTTTAGTAGGACACACCTTACAGGCAAATAAGAGGGCATATTCTGTCTCTCTTTCTTCCGCCATATGGACTCAATCACACACCAGGTGGTTTGTGCTCTGATTCCACAAAGCACATGTTCAGTCGCTGCACCTCACGTTGTTTGCAGCTGAGACGACTATCGAAGCTAAACAGGAGTTCAATCTAATAAATTTGGGATACGATAAGCCTTATTTCAGAGCCTTGCTCAGGGACACAGCAGGGGAAATTCATCTCTGACACAGCTGTGACCACCTTCAGAACACAGTATTGCTCCACTTATTATATGATCAGCTCGAGCATAACAACATCTAATGTTATGTTTGAGAGTGAGTCTCACAAAGCTTGTCAAGAAAGGGTAAGGAAGAATATTTAGCACAGAGAAAATGAAGCCAATTTCATTCTTTTCGGTCACACTTTACTTTGATGGTCCACTTCAGACATTCTACTAAGTAACTTGTTAACTACATGTCAACTAGCAGTCATTAGAGTAATAATAGACCATTTAGATTCGGCTTAATAGAATAGGATCACATGTAGTTGCAAAGTTACTTATAGTCAGTAGAATATCTGTAGGGGAGCATCAAAATAAAGTGTTAGCAGATGAACAGTCAGTCGACTAATATTCTAATCACTGTTAGTTGAGGTGTTGTTACCTATAGTTAGAATGTCTAAAGTGTAACGTCAAAGTAAAGTGTTATGTGTTAAAAAGCTTGGTTAGAAACAACCTAAGTTGGGTTAAATATGGACAAACCCAGCTGTTGGGTTAAATGTTCGCCCAACCTCCTGGGCAGCCTTATTTAACTCATCTATTGATTAAAAATGACTATATTGCTCACTTAAAGGTGCACTATGTAGTTTTTCGTCCACTAGAGGTCGCCTATTCAAAACAAAGATGTAGCTTGATGATGAGTTTGAGCGAGGAATCTTGGGACATGTGGTCTTAAACTCAAAAGAATTGGGATGGGACTCTAGAAATGGTTGCGATCAATAATTTATTATTATTGAGTGAGTTGAAGATGATGTTATAATGTTACTCTGAGCGTTCGCTCGCGGCTGCTGTGAGACACTTGTTCACACTACAGTAAGAGAGATCCATATTAATATCATATTAAATGCTGCATGGCTTGTGTTGATAAATGGCATGTAATTAATTTTAAAACATATTGTATGATGGAGAAAATTCTGCATTATTGTTACTAAAAATAAAGCTGCATCTGATTATGCTGTTAACTGCTTGACAAAATAGTGTTTTTCTCTGGCATGGTAAAACATGGTACTCGCAAAAAAAAAAATCAAGAAAATTAGATTTAAACAATAAGACTAAACATGTTGAGCTATATAACAATAATTAGTTTCCTGTCTATAAATGTAACAGAACAGATGTTCTCTTGTCTGTGTTCCCACTTATTAAAGCGTCTTTGGTGTTTTCATGGTTTCTACAAAATAAAACCGGAAACCGAGGGTAACGCGGATATGACGCCATTTACAGGCGACTCCTTCACACATCCCGAATCCTTGGTTAAAATTGTGATTTTCTCACGATTTACACATCATAAGTACTGAACTGAACAAAATATATAACACTGGCCTAGTGGTTTTGGAATTTTTTTACTGCAAAAATTTACATATTGCAGTTTTAAAATGAACCCAAAATAGGTTGGAAATTAAAAATCAGACTCATAATTACTAGAGGCAACAATAATCATCAAAAGGTGAACATTTATTAATAAGTAATTTAATAAGTGTTAAGTGGGCACCTAAAACCCAGGATTGGCACAAACTAATCTGAAACTTCCGGCTAATCCGGCTTCATGGTACAAGCCCCTGGAGACAGGAACTGATATAACTCATCATCCTGTCCTTACCAAACGTAGGCCTTGAGCGAGGAATCGCTCCAGCTGAACAGATGTGAATAATCCAAAAACTCCTCCACATATTGCTCCAGAGGAAGTCCATTCTGTCGCAGGGAGAAGAGGAAGAGTCCTTCGTAGCATCCTGTTAGGGTCTAGCTTTGTCAGGTTTGGTGGCTGTAGTTGCGTGACAAAGGAGATCTATTCAGGAGACTTTTAATATAACAATCAAAGCAATAAACAGGAGAAACATGCCACAAAGCTAGACAAATAACACACAGAAACTGTGTGAGGGCTAACTGATGAAATAATGACACACACCTGAACTGAACTAACTCAATCAATCAGAAACCATAGAAACAATCAAGAAGGGATCGGAGGTTATTGACCCTTCGCAAAGACCCGCCCCCTTTAGTTACTGTTGCTATGTCCGACAAGCCATGCGCTCTCACGCCACACATCATGTTCTCACGCAGTGAAAAATACATCCTGGAGCAAAGAGGACACTGACAACACGTCGACAGACATATGAAACAGTTTCATATAAAGAAGTTTAAACAATAAATAGCGTCTAGTGTGTCTTTAATGTGTCTTGACAGATCATCTCTTCATACTAGTTCATTTATAGCATCAAATAAACATGAATGAACATCAGAAGGAATGTTGTTTCAAGACGTGAGGACACACAATTTTTCAGTTCAAGTTCACCAACGTTAATCTACTAACTCCCCTGACTGCTTTGTCGGACAAAATGGTGGATTCGGGGTTATGATTGGTTAGATCACCTGTCAATCAAACTGCCTGCGAAGGGTCAATTAGAAAACATAGAAACAAACAGGAAGGGACTTCCTACATTCAGGGCTACGTTCAGACTGTCAGTCCAAATCCAATTTTTGTGCATATATGATTGAAATCTGATCAGATTTAGCAAGTCTGAACAGCCAAAAATCACATTTTTACGGATTTTTACAAATCCGTTTCTAACAACATTTAATTGTGTATTGCATTCAATTGTCTAAAACAAACGTCAGATGTTGTTATAAGAAACATGCTGAAAGGCTGTGTCTCTGCAGCCGTCCAGCGCTGATTCATCATGTTGTAAATAAGACATCTGAACTGCAAACCCCTCCATGTTGCGTTTGTTGCTGCTGTTTTTGGCGTATACCGATCAAAGCAGCGTCATCGCCACAGAAACCAATGCAGATATTCCGCAAAATGAAAAAACGCCATGGACACACAAATCGGATCTGATCAATTGCGATACAGAGTGAATCATTTTAGATCAGATTCTAATTGGGGAAAAAAAAAACGGATTTGGACTGACAGTCTGAACGAGGCAAGAGGATGAACAAAAAAACTGAAACATGAACAGGACGGAGAAACAGATAAAAAAAAAACTCAAAACGTGACAAAGACACAATAAACGAATAAAAAAATTAAGACTTCTATTTCAAATAAATACTGTTCTTTCAAACTTTCTATTAAAAAAAAAATCTGAAAAAAGCATCAAGGTTTACACAAATATGTATATATATTACCAAAATATATACAGCTCTGGAAAAAATTAAGAGACCACTGCATATTTTTTGTTATTTTGACCCGTTGTTGCTTTTGGCAAATAAATGCTCTAAATTACAATATTTCTATTTGGAATTTGGGAAAAATGTCAGTAGTTTATAGAATAAAACAAAAATGTTAATTTTACCCAAACACATACCAATAAATAGTAAACCCAGAGAAACTGATAATTTTGCAGTGGTCTCTTAATTTTTTCCAGAGCTGTATATTAATATAAAAATAGTATATATATATATATATATATATATATATATATATATATATATATATGATGCCCTAAAAATGTGCCTTTAATTTCAAATTAATTGCCTTTAACTTTGGACTTATTGTATTTTTTTGCTGATCAGGCGTTTTCTGAGCATTTCAGAACCCCGGACAGCTCCTGCAATACTGGTCTGGTTAGAGACATTTATTGTCAGCAAACGATGAAAGAGGATTCTTGATTGTTTCATTTGCATCGTCAGAAACCGCGAGCTTTGAGCGACAGCTACACTCCCATCTCTCTCCGGCTCTGCGTGCGGATGTTCTCTGATGAGAGCAGATTTGTTCTTTTCCCCATGTTCACTACACAGCATGGCTTCACTGTCACTGGCTGCCTCCTCTGCACTGCCACGCTCTGATTGGCTGGCAGCAGTCTCTGTGCGCACCGACTACAGCTTTGAAAAAACATGCTATAGCTGCATGACAGTGTACAAATGTTGATGCATTTGAACAGTCAGTTGAGAAAACTCCCATGACTGACACTTCGCCTTAAACCACTCAAATTTAGTGCAGCACAACCATCTCTGAAAAACAACCTTGACCTTCTCAAACAATTTCTGTTATTCACATTTCTGTTAAGGATATGATTCACTCATTGTAGAGGTCCTTGAAGTTTGGTTCAACCAAAGTGTATATTTCGTGTTTAAGTCATATTTAGATGGTCCCCATGTTTATGTGATATTTTTGCCTCGGTTTTCATCATCACTCCACCTTGAATTCAGTATGAAATGAAAATCCATGTATTTTTTATAAATGAAAGTTATAGATCTTAATGTGAACAATTCATCTGTTATATTTGGACCTTGTGATGTTGGATCAAAATCTTCCAGTGAAAACAACAGACGTATGCAGGAATTCTCCAGTCATTTATTCAGTTTAACTCCTGCAAGATCATGTTCATCTGCCTCCACTTTTGAGCACCACGCCCACATCTCAACGTCCAATCAACAACTGATGCACAGAACCAACATATTTTCTTGATCCTAGAGCCACATTCCAGCCTGAAAAATCTAGTCCTATCCCTAAACAGAACCCTATAACTGTTCCCTAAACTGAAATAACACTAATGTAGAAGCACCTAAACTCGACATAAACTGTAAACCTGCCCCTCAAATCTGATTGTGGATTGGAACGTTGTTCCACGAACACGTTGCACTTGGTGAAATTACATTTACCGTCAAGGTCTATCGCTACTTCCATTTCATTGCGGCTTTAATATTTTCCTTGCTCTCTAATTCTCATGGTTCATCTGTTTGAAGTATGATTGTGTCCAGAGATTATAAAATGTTTCCTAGAGTATATAAAATATTGGTTGCACTTTATTTTACAGAACGTGCACTTACAGTGTACTTCCCTAAGAAAGTACTGGATAACATAAGGTAACTACTTGGGTTGAGGTTAGGTTTATGTTCAGTTCAGTTATTGCGATTGCTATAATGAGTACATTGGATGTACATATGGAAGAGGACTGTAAAAAAGTGCTACCAAAATATTTTATGAAAAAATAAATCAAGAAAGTTGCTTTGTCAAAGGATAAAAGTGATGACCTCGTACTATAGGAAACATTTACCGACTTCAACTTGATGTGTTTTGTGTTTTAGTCCATTTGAAGGTAGATAATACTCTACTGTTCTAATATTCACTGAATGTACTGTAATGTATGTAATAATTTCTTTCAAAACAAAAATATTCCTTCTTTTATTGCAGTTTATTAATCAAATTTGGTCATAATACATACAGTATTATCAGTAAAATGTAGCTTTATATCGGTTGACTGGATGAGTCTAGATGTTTTGTTCTACTTGTTCTATAGGGAAAAGTACAATTTTTTTTAACCTTTATTCCTTTTTCCCTCTTATTCTTTGTGTTTTATAATATTTAGAACCTTTATTTTATGTATTATTTTAGTGTTGTTTTTAATAATATTCTTTGAGGCCTTTACGTGCATTCAAGCTACTAAGAAATAGTGTGTGTGTGTGTGTGTGTGTGTGTGTGTGTGTGTGATTTATGAGGACACAAATGTGCATAATGTCATGGGTATTACACTGGTATTACGACGTGTTTTATGAGGACATTTCATGAGTCAAATAGCTTTAAAAACATACTAAACAATGTTTTATTAAAAATGTAAAAATGCAGAGTGTTTTCTGTGATGGGTAGGTTTAGGAGTAGAGGTAGTGTAGGGGGACAGAATATACAGTTTGTACAGTATAAAAACCATTACGCCTATGGAATGTCCCCATAAAACATGAAAACACAACGTGTGTGTGTGAAAGAGAGAGAGTGCGTGTGTGTGTGTGTGTGTGAAAGAGAGAGAGTGCGTGTGTGTGTGTGTGTGACCCATACAATAACATGATTATTCCGCAGTGGTCCTACTCAATTCACACATTAATCACAATGGAAATCCGAGAGAGAGAGAGAGAGAGAGAGAGAGAGAGAGAGGGAGAGAGAGGGAGGGGGTTCACTGAGGGTTTCATCGGGTTCTGAGTTGGCAGTATCGCGTTTGATGGCTCTGTCGCCGTGAACGGATGCACAATTCCCCTCACATCTCCTTCGACAGCATTTTGACGTTATAACGCCTTAATGATGAGACAAATCTGCTCCTAAAGTAAGATCTGACGATGGAACATGGACGCTGCGGAGCTGTCAAACTCTCTTTTGATCGCTTACGATGATCACCATGGCAATAATTACGCGTGAGCTCCACAGCGCGACATTTGCTGCCGTGCGTCGATCGCGTGAGGGCGCGCTGTGTGTCAGATAGTGACCATCACCACATAGTGCGTGAAAGAGCTCGCTTGCGCGTGATTTTGTGTTCATACGACTTTAGACGAGGAGATGGACAGGCGCGCGTGAATGCAAGTCGCGTTCGACCTCCGCGTATTTGGCCATTAGGTGAAGCGGCACCGGCTGTTGCGCATCCTGTCGGTGGAAACCCGGTGTGGAAGGGTGGTTCCGCATTTTGAGGAGGTCCCCCGCCTCGCACAGAGAGACCACCCGGATTCTGCGGAGGAATGCCTCAACACGGAGAGGAGCGTCTTCAAGTTGCGTCGATAAGGGTATTGGAGAAGTGCAGCAGGCGACTGCATAGACAGACTGTGCGCGCAGCAGCACATTAAAGGCCTGGACAGCAGCCAGTCGTGACTTTTTTTTTTTTTCCTGGCGACATAAACACGCACCCCACCGCGTTAGGGTTGCGTTTGGACGCGTTCCCTGCGCGCAACAGCTGCAAGTTTGTGTCAGCAGGTGCACCTGACCTGACTGTCTGTCTGTCGCGTACTGTGAGACTACCACAAACATCTTCAGACACACTAGTGTGTGAGGGCTGCTCAGGATGCAGGTTTCATTTGCTTGTACGGAGCACAATCTGAAGAGCCGCAGCGAGGACCGGCTGTGTGGCCTGCGAACTGCCCCTCCACCAGGGGGCAGCAGCAGTGGAGGAGGAGGAGAAAGAGGGAGCGGGCAGGGGGGAAATGGCAACTACCCCCCTCAGAGCTCAGTCAAAACACGCCCCCTGCCTCAAGGCCACGCCCACATGAAGGAGGCTTTTGGACGACACAGTAGCATGAAATACAGGTGAGACAGGTGGAACTGACGTGTGGATGTGTGTAACACCACCTGTTGGGTGACTGGGTTATTCTGATGTTTTATGGCTTGTTTAAAGATTCATAAGGGGCCGCTGACTGCCGCTTTAATACTGAGTGCATTTGTGCTCACTTGAATGCTTTAGTTGTGGGCATTGAATCGCGTACATTTTCTGACCAGTTCATCTAATGCCTTCAATGTTTAAATACATATTATAAATTACATATGATAAGCATACAGAATTAGTTAAGACACAAAACTTGACAAAAGTGACAAGTTTAATGAGTAGGGCTTGTTTGATTACTTTTTAAAAGTAATCCGACTTGTATGGCAAGCCGTTTTGACTTTTATTCATTTTCAGGATATGAACTTGCGATATCAACAGTTACATTTTCACTAGTTAAAATGTTAATTCTTGATATCAGGAATTAGATTTCCACTAGTAACAATGGCAATTTTTGATATCAAGAATTCATTTCTTACTAGTTGAAATTCCAGTTTCACATATCAGGAATACATTTCTTACTAGTAAAAATGCAAATTTCTGATATCAACAATTACATTGTTACTAGTGCAAATGTTCATTTCTGATATCATGAATGTGATTGTTACTAGTAAGAAAGCCGTTTTAGATATCAGAAATGATATTGATATCAGGAATTCATTTTCAGATATCAGAAATGAATATTTTTACTAGTAGCAATTCAATTGTTGATATCAAGAATAGACATTTGCACTAGTGACAATGTAATTGTTGATATCAGAAATTTCTATTTTTACTAGTAAGAATTGTATTCCTGATATGAGAAACTGGAATTTCAACTAGAAAGAAATTAATTCTTGATATCAACAATTGAATTTGAATGGCGAGATTTCACTAGTAAAAATACAATTCTTGATATCAACAATTATAGTTTGCACTACTGGAAATTAAATTGTTGATATCAAGACTTAATATTTTAACTAGTGAAAATGTAATTGTTGATATCACAAGTTCATATCCTGAAAATGAATAAAAGTCAAAATGGCTTGCCATAGACTTGTGATTTGTGTCTGGCAGATGAGGAAACAGGTGAGTTTTAGAGTGGATGGCCTTGAGCCATAAACATACTGTTAAAACGGAAAGAAAAAACGAACAGAACCGCAGCTGTTGTTGCCACAATTTCTGCTATATGGAATTGCATATTTGTGCATTCAACAGTAGGCTATATTTAATTTTCCCAATCTACCAAACTACCAAATCAGCTTTTTACCTTGAAATGTACTGATAACCAATACAACAACACAGGCGGTACAGTAGAAAGTCACATGATGAATCAGAGTTCACCATAAGTGGCCTGTTTATTAAACACGACCAGTGCTCAACATGCGATCAACATTAACTAAACAAGACAATATGTAACACAAAATTTGTACATTATAAGAAAATATAATCATATGAGATGTCTCACTCAATAATTTCTACTGTTTTTCACTAATTATATGATAATTCATAGTTTTTATTTGCAAACCCAATAAATCTGACTGTATTTCACATACATTATTTTACAATTTGGCTAAACCATTAAGATTTGCACTGTTAACCAATTAAAACTATTGTAATCAACCATCCAGCAACCGCCTATCAACGCTCTAGCATCCTCCCAGAAATCTCTAGCTACTACACAACCATGTGCTACTCTAAACACCTTAGCAACAGCATAGCAACACTCTGGCAGTCACCTAAAATGGTTTAAAATTGTGGCAGTGAGTTTTGCACAGACAAGTGCCACTCACATTTTAATCAGAAAATGCAAACATTTTGGGTAATGGAGTTCTTTCCATTATGACAATAACTAGTGAGGACATTTACTGCTCCTCAGTAGTTAGAAAGACAAGTTAGCCAAAACATTTTTTTAAGTGAATCTACGGTTTTGCACATATTTCTGTGACGGGTTCGTTCAGGGGTTGGGTTTGGCCACAGAAAATATCATTAACATGATATAAAAATCAGTGGAAGTATAAGCGGTGTGTTTGGTATGGTAATGGATATGACAGTGTTGATATGTTTGGACTTGCCGGAATAGATCTGCTGCTTCTGCAGAGTAATTACGGGACTTGCCACTGCCAATACATATACGACACGCTGCTGTGAGCAAGTAAGCTTGCTGCTGCTGTTGTACAATATAGCATACATGAATTACACATAACAAATCTATACAGGTGGAGCTGGGGAAGAGGAAGGGTTTCTGAAAGTGCGCTGCAACTGCTACAGCAAATGCTGTCCAGTATTTGAACGTTGAGCTGATACAGCAGGAACCAATCAGCTGTGCCCTATAGAGTGATGTGATTGCAAGCAGATTGAGTTAAGGACCTATCAGCCCGTGCCATCTAGAGTTTCATGATAGAATTTGTATTGAAACAAACGTGTGTGTGTGTGTGTGTGTGTGTTGTAGGTTAGGTGTATTCTGTGGAATGCAATTATACAGCACACAGATCCACATATTTCACAGCTGGACAATCCATGCTGTCCATTAAGTCTTTAAAGGTCATGGTTGACTGTCTGAGGGATGCTATTATTAGAACATGGGGCATTGCAGATTTATCCATTAGAGTCAACATGGATTCAAAATTGACTCTAATACACATTGTGCATGATTCTACAAAAGCTTGTTTTCTCCAAGGAAAAAAGAAATAAAAAAGGCTTTTATCAAACAATTCTGACTTTATTTCTTGCAATTCTGAGTTTAAATTTAAAAGTCAGAATTGTGGGATATAATCTCAAAGAAACAAAGCCTGAATTGCAAGTTATAAACTCGGACCTGTGAGAAATAAAATCAGAGTTTTGAGTTTATATCTTGCAATTTTGATCTTTTTTTCCCTCAGATTTCTGAGAAATAGGCCTGGTTTCACAGACAGGGTTTAGATTAAGCCAGGATCAGGCCTTAGATTTCATAAACATGCCTTGCAAATAAACATTACTGATGTGCAGCTTGAGAGAAAACTGATCATTTTAAGATATATCAGTGCAAGATGCTTCAGTTAAAACATCTCAAACATTCATAGTCTGGGACTAGCCTTGTTTGTGAAACCAGGGGATAAACTCGCAATTGCGAGTTATAAAGTCTAAATTCTGAGAGATAAATCCAGAATTTGGAGAAAAAAAAGTCGCAATTGCCATTTTTAATTCCATACAATTCATCATTGCATCTTATCCCGTATGGAAAGAATCGTTCGTGATCAAAATGTACTTGCTCTGCAACTGAAATGACTTTTCTTTCCAGTTCGAGGCAAGAAGAATCCATAGATGCGTTTCAAAATATCACGTTTCCTTCAACACATTTGTATGAGTGTGTGTGTGTGTGTGTGTGTGTTAATGTCAGCCTCAGACTGCACACCCACTTTCTCAGTGATTGCTGAGCCATTATTTAAACGAGTTACCACTTTGCTGCACATCAGTTTATTTGATCTGCCCCTAAAAACAAACACTGGATGGTCATTTTTCATATTGGACAGACACTCCCTTACTATGTGGTATCTGTAGATAGATTGTGGTAAGCATGTATGTGTGTATCTATATCTCTGTGTCTGTCTACATGTCCTTAAGACTTCAGACTTCGAGCTTTTAAAATAACTTCAAACCTTTAGCTAGGCCAGTTCGTAGAGAGTGTACAACTGATGTGCGCTCAACGGCTAGATCAGAGCTTCCCAAACTTAAGAGGGGCAAGGCCCCCCGAAAACATTGCAAAAGCTCCACGACCCCGCCGTTAAAAAATATATACCGACATTTACCTACAAATACATTTATTAACAAGAATTTCATGTGAATTATGAGAACTAAACATTCTTTACAAATGTACTTAAATCCATAAAACTAACCTTACATACTTTCAAAAAAATCACATTTTAGAACAATTGGAATATTTTAATTATTTTAATATATTGATTTGGACTAGCTACGGCCTCCCTGCAATACCACTACGACCCACCGGGGGGCCGCGGCCCACAATTTGGGAAGCACTGCGCAAGAGAATACCTATAATGCACCGAAATTAATTCCCGCGTCTCGCCAGAAGATGGCGCCCGCACCTGAATCATCCATCCACTTTCCATTCTGTGCTGGTCCAATGTGGCTACAGCGTAACATCATTCAGGTATAATTATATAAAAATTGTTTAATTAAGGTTTAACATACTTTCCATGACAGATTTCAAGATAAAGTCAAGTTAAGTTTCAAATGATTTTTATACAGCAAGCACAAAAAAGCCTTCCAGCGCTCTCAGTGTCCGAATTCACTCATTCGTTTTCGTTCACTTCTTCAAGTGGACTTTACTGATGCAGGGAATGGGGGTGTAGGGGGGCGATTTCGAACACAGCGTTTGATTAGCCGGTTCAGGTGTGTTTGATTAGCGCTGGAGCTGAACTCTGCAGGACAGCGGCTCTCTTGGACCGAACTTGTCCACCCCTGAGCTAGGAGCCAACATCAAAATTTGTTTGTCAAGTTTACATTGTGTTATCATCTCTATTGAGCAGCAGCTGTGCCATGGTGTATAAAAGATAGAGATTACTAGCCGGAGGGTGGAAGTTGGCTGGTAAAAATAGAGAGATTGTAACCTCAGTTAGTGGTCACTGTATTTTCATGCCAAAGCTTGTTTCAAGTGGTTAAAAGATTCTCATTCCTGTCACTCAACCCCTCTCTCTCTCTCTCTCTCTCTATGGGTGTCATATTCATAATGGAGTCAAGCTTACTGCACAGTATACACTGCATACCACCTAATATTTTCTTGCACAGTGTGCAACAGTGTCTGGTTATACATCCCCACATAAATGCAGTTAAATGGCGTACACTTTTCGAAACGTAACGCATGTATACCAATACATTAGAATATACTTGCTTTGACCATTAATGGTATTCAGAATAACAATAGCTATAATTATGCTAATTACTCCTAATTGTTGTGATTAAATAGCTACCGTTTCATTTTCATGCACTGGAAGATGGAGGCCATTAACAAACATACACATCTGACGACATATCGCAGTTGTGCTTGTCATGAAGAGAGGTTATGCAACGGCAGAAAAATATTCACAAACCATATGTTAGATTATTTTTACATCAGCTCCTATAGGGTTGAATTGGCTTTCAGTGGTTCATGTGTTATTGTGTCAGTATAATGGGTGTTGGTTGGTGATGTGCCTGCTGTCAGAATGTGCACTTTTTGCGTTTCGAATCTTAAAAGTGTATTTACTGTACTTGCAGATAATACATTATTATGAAATAAAAGGCGACTTAAGTGTGTGTAAAGAGGGAGACGCATTCATTACTGTTTTTTGAAACACTTAAGTTTAAAATGTGACCTTTTTAATGATGTATTAAAGGTTTTACTATTTTATATAATCTATTATATCTTTTATTATAATCTTTTGTCGTGTTTTAAAGAAGTATGCTTATTTTGATGTGCATGGTTATAATTTAACTTGGTTATAGCTGTAGTGTGTTATTTGATATTATATTTAAAGGTTACATTTTTTTAAAATGTAGTAAATTGCATCATCACTATAAATGTGTAATTACAAACCTATATAAATATATGATGTACATGTTTCAATAGAAATGACATTAAAGAGTATTTTCGTTTACCATAAATGCTTGTCATTATATTCTACACTTTAATCTTGTTTCAAAAACAATTTCTGTAGGAAATGACACGTAAAGATGTATTTAAGTCCCACTTTATTGGGTTAAAAAAGCACTCTTCAATAATTTTAATTGTAAATAAAATGCATTTTAAAATGAAATTAAACATTGCATTCAGTTTGTGCTTAAGTATATATTTTTTAAAGTATATTATGTCCATAATTAGTACTCTTTTTATAAGTATGCTAAAGTTATAAGGGTCTCTTTCATTGTGAAACGTTTTTTATAGCACTAGTTCAATGAAAATGATCATTTGTTATAAAAACAAATCTGTGTGACTATTTTATCTTCCTTGGAACTCAAAAGAAGTTTAGGAGAACGTACATTTTTCACTTTATATATAACAAAAGTTAAGCTGCAAAAAGAACAAATTGTACCATAAAAGTTTCCATATGTTTCATGCACCATATTTCAAAGACCTTCAGCATTGACTTGAAAACACATTACATTGGATATTGAGCTCTTTTAAGTTATTTCAACACTGTGGCAAAAGTATGTCCTTGTAAAAAAAGTACATTATTATATATAATAGTTTACATTTACATCACTTACAATTAGCTGAACTTTAGAGTGCCTTTTTTGACCCACTTAAAACTTAAGTATATCTTAGGGCCAGATTTACTAATCGCTTGCGCCAGCGCAAACCCTCTTTTGGTGTTAAAGTACTGTTGGGATTTACTAAAGATTTGTTTTTTCGGCTGACCTTATTGCATATGCATTTGTTGGAGTTTCCCTTTGAGATGCAAAATTTATGGGAGGAGAGTATTTAAATGAATCACGGAACGATTTACTAATGTTTGCGCTTATCCGTATATTACATGTAACAAGTTGCGCCTGTGTCGACTTGCACGTGATGAGCATCAGCTCTGCTTATTTGCGACCCGACGCTAATTTGCACTGCTCTTGGTAGATTGCGTTGGTCATTATGTAAATATTTGATGTTTCATAACAGTGGGGGAGGTAACAGAACAGGGAGAATTTGATTTGTTTAGTTCCCTGTCTGTCTTTGTCTATACAAGGGATGGAGTCAAAACCAGACCCCCTGAGACCAAGACTAGAACCCTTGAGGCCCATGACTTAACACCTAGAGCCAAACCTCCAGAGTACTCCACAAGACCAGTACTCCAACTCTGATGGCTCTTTACACATTTTTATTTGTGTTTTAGCATTTTCAGTTTTTGTTCTGGCTCCTGGGTGCTAACAGTCATGTTAATGAAACAGATCTGTTTTATCACATTAAGCAAATTAATCTTATCAAGCTCATCTCACAGGCATATGGTGACTCATATTTAACTGCATCTGATTTTTTTTTCAGTATAATGTTATGAAGAATCTTCCAGTCTCATTCCTGTCACACATCATTACACATATTCCTCCGATATGTCTGCTTTAGACATTGCATCACAGTTATCACTGCCCCAGCAAATGCACTGCAACTTTTAAGTTGGTCAAGCGAATAGCTGCTTTATGCTGTCAACTGTGGAGAAACTCACGTTGCTATAAGATGCCTAGATTGCCAAATTTTTAAAGGGTGAGGAGTTCCAGGGATTTGGACCTTTTCTTAAAATGCATTATGGGACGTGGATTGATTATGTCCTCATTTTTTCCATGGTTAATTATGATTTGCACCTGTCTCTCATTATATTTATCTTGTATTTATACTCCAAGTTCAGGTCAGTTCCGTATTGGTTTTCGTTTATGGTTTGTGTGGCTGCCATTTCTCCATTCTTATATTCTCCCGAGTGTTTAGGATTACAATAAATACTGTCTACTTTAATCTTTGTGCGTGTTCACCACTACACCTGACAGAAGAACCGACCTCACATAAAAATTTAAATGGACTAAGGACATATCAGCTGTGCTCCTCCTTCTCCTGGATCAGGGGGAACATTCCCTCGAGGATCACATGAGGGAATTTCTCGATCTAGCGTGCCTTACACACCATCCTGACCACTCCATCTGTCTGTTTTACCAGACTAGCCTCAACAAGCGCACCTGCCCATGGAATGTCCTCAAGGGATGTTTGCCACTTATGTAGAGTAAGTGCTGCGGAATTGTGGGTCCCTCTCCCAGAGGGAGAGGGAGGAAAGCTTGTTATCCCCACATCCAACACGGATCATGAGCAAGAGCCCACTCCCACATCGGAGCCAGAGGCTGCCACCGCACCTGTCCTAGAACCAGTGCACGCTTCCCAGTCCATCCTGGAGCCTTGAGTGGACCACTGCCTGCAAATCCAGTTTCCTCCTGAGTCCCCACCCTTGAATCTACATCTTCTCCGCTGGGCCCATCTGGCTGTTTGGATGTCCGTCCGGAGACCTTCCTGCTCCCAGGTTCCCAGCCGACTCCCTGCTTCCATCCCCTCCCCTGGTTCCATCCCCTCCCCTGGCCTCCCAATCACCAGCTCAGCATGGTGTTACGGATTCCTTCACCGTGATCCGTCGGCCATAGGACTCCTCCGGACTCCCTCGGCCATCAGGCTCAGCCTCTGTCAGTCATCACTCTGCCATGGACTTCAGGGTCTCCAGCTGCACCTTGACCCTCCACCCCTTGGCTCCACTGGGCTCTTCCTTCCCTCTGGCTTCCCCGTCGTGCTCACTCCCTCCATCATCATCTTTGTTCCATGCGTCAGCAGCTCCACCTTGGGCTTCCAATCCATGGATGTTGTCCTGGTCCGGCCTATCAGCTTCGCCTGGATCTCCATCGCTTCCGGGTCTATCAGTTGGTCCCCAGCTTTCACCCAAACCTTATGCAAAAGATCCACCCTGGATCCTTCTGCCATCCCTGTCCATCCCCAGCTCCATGCTCTTGGAGGTGGTTTAGTTCCTAATGGAAATATGTCAAGTGCAAATTATTCAAATGATGCCATGTTTGGAATGCAATACTGACATCTTTATAACTAGATATAGCTAAAACAAATTATTAATGTTTAAAATATGTCTGAACTAATAATTTATGAATCCATTTTTGTGCATCAACATGGCAATATTTCCAGTAAAATAATGGGAATATATTGACTATTTAAAATTCAGCAAGCAACTTAATATACAGTATATACTTTAAAAGTAACACACTAATAATTTCAGTCACACTTCATACCTCTTACTTAAATTTAATTGAAGAAAGTTTTACACAGTTTAATTTGTTTCATTCAAATTAAATGAGTTTAGTTGGGTCAACACAATTTAAGTGTTTTTTGTTTTATTAATTTTCTGAGGTTTGATTATTTTAAAGATTGGCATTAGGTTTAAGGTGTGTTAAAGTTTAAAGTTTAAGGGTGGGTTAAAGGGAAGGCGTAACAATGTAATTATAGATGTAATTACAGAAATGAATTACAGCTGTAATTAAATCCAGGTTTGTATATATATATGTACAAATAAAACGTATGAACACAATAAATGCACTATATCAAATTATTAATTTAGTACATATTACTACATGTACTTACTATGGTAATATCAGTAAATTATGCATAATTACATGTAACTAACCCTAACCCCAACTGTAACTCTATAGTAAATACATGTAGTTAATTAATAGTACTCAGTACTTATTTGAGTAATTACAATATTTCTACGGCACTGTAATAAAGTGTAATCATTAATTTAAATGTCAGTACATTGTAGTTAAAATTTCAAACAGAAATATTGTATACTTATGATGCGTGTCTTTATGTTCTTGCATATTTAATTATAGTATTTCGCATTATTCCAGTTTTGTTGGTTCATTGTACATTTTGCCAGGACAATCAAATAATAAAGGATAATGCATATTCGGTTCATTCATCACACCAGGAATACAAGGTGAAGCTGAGCACATTACATTACGCAATATTCTCTAGTGCACACTATATATGTAGTATATAGAAGTAAGGTGTAGCATGATGGAATGTCACTCTGCCAACTCTCTCTCCTGCTTCGCACTCGTTCCTCCCTCTCTTCTCAGCATGTGCAGTAATTGCCAATGCTAACTCATTATAAAGTACATTAATCAGAATGGGCCTTTTACGGTTTGCAGACAGACACTCTGAGGAGAAATGTGCGCTGCTCTCTCCCACCACTTCTGTCCATTCTGTTTTCTCTCTTTCGCTATTCACCACTCCCTCAAAATTGTTCCCTCTTTCTTTTTCACTCTTTGTTCTCTCCCAGTTTCTATCTCATTGTTGTCTGTGGTTGTCATTATTTCATTTCCACTTTATCTGCCTTCACTCACATTTTCACATTTGTTACACACACACACACACTCTCTCTCTCTCTCTCTCTCTCTGTCTCTCTCTCTCTCCACCCTGTTGTGGTGCACTGCAGTATTCTGAGAGGAGTGTGTCTGGATGGTGTTGTGTGCTCTGCATTTCTGATTTTTATGAATCTGCCTGATGTGTCCGTTGATGTATGATGTGACCTCTTGCAGATTCAGTGGGATCCAAAAGTGAAAATAAATGTGTAATGTCATTGCAAATTATATTATCAGCATAACCATTTGAGTGAGATGTTTACATTTTTTTTTTTTTTTTTTATAAATGGAACTGTTTACTGAACCTTTAGACCAATTCAAAAAAAAAAAAAAAAAGTCTTTTTGAGTGTTAAATTTGATACATCAGGTTTTATGGCTCGTATAGTCTGATATAGTGAGAATATGGAGCTCATACTTGAGGAAAATATAAATCAGAAGCCCAAACTGAGAAAGAAATACGCAATTTGGTGCAGTTTCTGATATTTAAATAAAAAAATAAGATGAAATGCTGATACTGTAAAAATCTATGAGATCTTTATAACAGTATAGCAGAATACTTACATAAAATGTAATTATTATATATATACTATATACAACAATACGTCATCCTAAGATCTTTAAATGATTAGTTTTATTGATCAAAGCTTTTTATTGTGGGCAGCAAAACAGAATACAATGATTGAGAGATGAACAAATAAACGTTTGATATATTATAACTGATACGTAACAGGATTTTTATTCATAACATGATAATCAAGTAAACCTAAGTCGCTTCAGTTCAGTGTTCATCTTGAAATATTACTAACAACATAAAAGTTATTCTTACGTTTACTTTATAAAAATCCAAATATTGACAGTAGTGTACAATATTGACGTATTTATAGCACTAAAACATAAAAATACTTGTGTATTAACAGCAATACGTACATCATTTACGTATCCCAGTGTGAATGTGTATAAATTCCCATGTATTAATATTAAAGTTATGGCATTAATGTTTTAAATCTGTTGTTGTCATTTGTCATATCAATACATTTTTTAGTCGAATTTACTGATTGCAGTTTACTCATCTACTTAATATGAAATAACATTTCTGTTTGTGACTTGTGCAGAATGAATAACCATGTTTAACCGTTTTTGTTTGCGGTGAGACACAAAATGCATTTTTCCTATGCAGCGACTGACAATACAACCATAAGATACACCAAAGCCAACATAAATTTACAAATCACATCAATTTTATTTGTTTGCTGTACTTCACATCTTTAGAATCCTTATGTTTGTAAGGAACAGATCCAAATTCAGCCCTTTATCCATCGATCATCATCTTCATTCTCAGTCACAGTCAAATCGGCACGATTCAGATTTGAGAGTTGTTCCTCGAGAAGCGTTACGACCTGGTTTACGGCACTGATATCGAACGTGTTTCAGTGGATTGAGATTTGAAATGAGTGCGTGCCTGGATTCATATTTCCATGGATTAATAACTTAAATTCTGCTCTGTACTTTGTAAAAAAAAAAAAAACTATTACCGCCATAGAGGACGGTAACTAATCATCACTTGAACTACTTTTGATGCCACTTTTGACATTTTCACAATAAATAAATGATTGTGTTTACGTTTGTTTATCTGTTATTCTTTCATTTATAACCGTACATAATTTTAAGAAATTGCTATGGGTAGGTTTAATGTTATATTTTTACTAAAATTGTCATTTTCCTACACATTTCTGTCCATTATGTTTTATTCTTTTAACATTATGTATAAAATTGATATGTTTAGGTTCGCAATGGGGTTTAGGGATCTACAAAACAACAAATAAAAATTATACATATATCTCTATATTCAGGGCTGAGTTGGTTACTTTTAAAATATATTTCACTACAGATTACAAAATACATGCTTTAAAAAGTAATTAGTAACGTATTTTGTTACATTAATCAAGTTTAGTAACTTAATCTAAATACTTTAGAATACTTTGGAATACTAATAAGTGTGGAACAAACACAAAAAAGGTCATTGCAAGTTTTTATCTCACAATTCTGACTTTTTCCCTCAGAATTGTGTAATATGAAGTTGCAATTGTGAGTTATAAATTCAAAATTATGAGATATAAACTGAAAATATTGAGAAAAATCAAAATTATGAGATATAAACCCACATACTAAATTCACAATTGCAAGAAAAAGTCAGTATTGCAAGTTTATATCTCCCAATTCTGACTTTATAACTTGCAATTGTGAGTTTAAATCTCACAATTCTGAGAAAAAGAAGTCAGAATTGTGAAATGCAAACTCACAATTGTGAGGGAAAAAAACAAATTGTGAGAAAAAGTAGCAGTGTCGAGTGAATTATAAAATGACTCACAAACAACTATCACAAAACATGAAAACAGTCGTGGATCATCAGGTCATGACAGGACAGTTAAGTTGACAGTTGGGCAATTTTTTTTAATAAATTCAGTCATTTTGTCTTGTTCAGGACAGAACTAAATAAAAATAACAAAATTTTTATGATCCTCTTAAAAGTATTAAAATGTTGATGAAACTTAACTCCGCTTTTTCAGACGGTCAGAGTCAGAGAATCACCAATCGCTGTTTAAATTACATTAAAATTCAAAGTAATCACTTTGGTAATCTAAAACACTTTTCAGATGTAACTGTAATCTGATTACCACCCATTTAAAATGTAACTGTAATGAAATACAGTTACTCAAATTTTGTATTTTAAATACGTAACTAAGTTACTTGTATTTCGTTACTCCCAACCCTGTCTATATTTTACGTTTTTCGCTGAAAAAATGTAAGTATTTTTTACGTTTTAGTACTATGATTGTGTCAATATTGTACGTTTCAGCACCTTTATAAATGTACAACAATGTACATTTTGTATCTTTGAAAGTTACGTATTTATTCCTACATATTAACAGTGAGTCCAGGCTGAACCGTCAATGGTAATAAAGTACATTTATTATTAAGAGTGTGGGTTAGATTCAAATACTCCAGCAATAACTTAAGAGTGGATTCTTCACAATGCTGTCTTCACAAACTACAATTGTGTGCATGTCCACACATACACCACAGTGGCGGTGTAAACATATCAGTAAATAGAACACCATAGTTGTTGCGGAGGCTAGTGTTATAGCAAGTGTTTGTGTGTGAACAGGATGATTTATAGCCAGGCTTGTGATAGGGAAAAGAGAATCAGCCAAGATCTCGGCATCATTAAACTCTTTCTTTCACAGAAAAAGCTTGTGTTCATAAGAGAGCGAGAGAAAAGAAAGCGATATAGAGGGTGAACGACTTCTAAAAGTCTTTTGTGGCAAATGTCTTTACCTAACAAATAAAGACAATAAAAAGATGATGACCAGATGACATGTTATTTAAGTTATGTTGCACATCACAGTCAGAAACCAAGTGATTAATGAAATGTACTCTTGTTTTGTCTGATGGTTATAGGAGATATTAGAAATCATGGGAGTGATATGACTTGTGTTGCAGTGTGTATTTGAATCACGTGTGTTTGGGTCGGGTTTTGCCAATATTGTTAGCAGAACCTGAAATGACCTCCTGTTGGCTGGTGCCTAAAAACAAGACCACTTAAAAGTTACCGTACACTACCGTACTCTACCGTACACTACCGAACTCTACCGTACACTACCGTACTCTACCGTATACTACCGTACACTACCGTTCAGTGGTTGGGGGTTAGCAAGATTTTTTGAATGTTTCTGAAACCAGGTTTCATTTATTTGAATACAGTAAAAACAGTAAAATATTATTACAATTTAAAATTTTAATATTTGAATTTATTTTAAATTGTAATTTATTCCAAAGCTGATTTTTCAGCATCATTCCTCCAGTTCTTCAGTGTCACATGATACTTCAGAAATCTAATATGATGATTTCAAGAAACATTTCTGATTATTATCAATGTTAAACTGTTGTGCTTCATATTTTTGTGGAAACCGTGATGCATTTTTTTCAGGATTTTTTGCTGAAGAGGAAGTTCCAAAGAACAGCATTTATTTGAAAAAGTAAATATGTTTGATTCTTGAGCTCTTTTCAGTTGATCGACTTCACTAGATGACTTAATCGTAACTTTTAAAGTGATGGAAGTTAAAGGGTTAGTTCACTCATGAAAAAATGAAATTTCTGTCATCGCTTACTCACTGCGTCAACTGCAAACGCCAATAGTTCATATTGTTGAATAAAGTTATTTTTGTTTTGTTTTTGTGCGTAAAAAGTATTCTCGTCGCTTTATAACATTAAAGGTTGAACCACTGAACTATTTTAACAATGTCTTTACTACCTTTCTGGACCTTAAAAGGTTCAATGATGTTGCTGCCTATGTGTGCTTCAGAAACCATCGGATTTCATCAAAAAAATCTATATTTGTGTTCTGAAGATGAACGAAGGTCATACTGGTGTAGAACGACATGAGGGAGAGGAATTAATGACAGAAATTTCATTTTTGGGTGAAATAACCCTTTAAATTTCAGTCTGTTTTTCACACATGGTGTTCAGCTATTATGTCTTCAGGAAACGTGGAACATGTTTAATACAAAGTGCTTTTGCGTTCCTCACAAGAAATAAGCATACAGCACTATTATTATAGTCAGGCACGTAGTCATCATTTCAGAAGTGAGGGACACAGAAATGACCATTGTTTATTTGACAGGGTTTTTTTTTTATGTCTTGCTTTTAATTGACCCTTCGCCGGCAGTTTGATTGACAGGCGATCTAACCAATCATAACCCTGAATTACAACATTTGAAATTTTGTTTCATATCAAAAGTAACCTGCTCTGTCTTGTCTCTCGTGTTGTCAGTGTCCTCTTTACTCCAGGATGTATTTTTCACTCCGTGAGAACATGATGTGTGGCGTGAGAGCGCATAGCAACAGTAACTAAAGGGGGCGGGGCTTTGCGAACAGTCAATTGCTTAAGAAATCAAATACACTGCTGAACAATAACAACTACTTTTTATCATATTTTCCTTAAGACAATTTTATTATTGTTTTATGTACTATAAACACTTGCATTGTCATCATGGATTTTATACAATGTAAAAAAAAATATTTTTATCACAGAATAAGGAAGAAAATATCTTATATTTTCTATACTGTATTAAAGACTGTCAATTAGCACTGCATTATTCATGTACTTTATTGTTATGATAATACAAATAAAACATATATTGTTGCAATCATGTCATCAGTCAAAACTTTTTTGCTTTTTATTCAGCTGCACAGTGATAGCTGGACGCTTTTGTCCATATAAGGATTTCCTGGAACGTCTTCATAAGTTATTACTTCTATGAGAGCGTTTTGGACTTCCTGCATGAGGGCGCCCTCTGGCTTCCAGTATGAATGAAACATACATTACATGAGAGTGTTTAGCACTTCATTATGCTCACATCGCCTTGTTTTGGATATGAATAAAACGTCAGGCCATGCATAGAATTTAAATCTATATTTATTCACATTGACCCATGAAAACTTCTTAGTGAACACCGGAAAAAGCGTGGAGATCAATTTACATTTTATTAAAAGTATTCTACGCATATTCTACACCCTAGATTATAGATAACAAAAACCATAAAAAACTTTTTTATTACTTTAAATAAAATAAAATAAAAAAGTAAACTTATTTTATTTCCGCTAGTCGCCAATGCAACATTTCAATTTTCGTTTAATTTAACTTGATGCACTAAAATAACTACTACAACGGAAATAAAAATACAAACTATAGACATTTTGATAACACAACAAAATTACTAAAACTGTAACTAAATTTAAAATATAAAAATTATTCAAAATATTAATAAAAACTATAACAGAATTGGAATGATAATAAAATAACAGTGGCATAGAGTTTTGAAATGATATTAGGGTGTGTAAATAATAGCTACATTTTTAACACATTCTTATTCTACATAATATTTATAATATTATAATTTAGTAATAATAATAATTTAATAATGTTACAAAAAAGGTTTTCATGAGGTTATGTAGGGATAGAAAATTTTGTGGAAACTCGCCACCCTGATAGAAAAACAAGTGGTGTGTGTGCATGTGATTTATGAGGACACAAATTTGTATTACACTCGTATTACGACGTAAACATGTTTTATGAGGACATTTCATGCGTCCTCATATTTAAAATAGCTTTAAAAACATACTAAACAATGTTTTATTAAAATGGGTTTTCTGTGATGGGTAGGTTTAGGAGTAGAGGTAGTGTAGGGGGAGAGAATGTACAGTATGTACAGTATAAAAACCATTACGTCTATGGAATGTCCCCACTAAGATAGCAAAACAAACCTGTGTGTGTGTGTGTGTGTGTGTGTAAGCGTACATGTAAACATGGATCGACTGTGAATATTCAGAGCATGATTCGTGTTTTCTTCCCTGCGGCTTCTCATCATATACATTCATAATGATGTGTGTGTGTGTGTGTGTGTGTGATTCAGCACTCTAACGCAGCGCTGTGGAAAAGAGGAAAGGACAGAGAAAGATAAAAATGAAGGATGACAGAGAAAGTGAAAATATTTGTGTCAGCGAGAAAGAGCTCTGCAGTTTCTTCTCTCACCGATTCCTCTCTCGTGATGAATAGATGTGCCTTACTTCCGTGCTTTTTTAGATCAAATTAATGATTCATGCTATTAATTTAGTTATTCCTCACAGTCTTGGCTGGTAATATGTCAGTATCAATATAATGAATAGTCCATTCCACACACACACACACACACACACACACACACGAGACACAAACAAATGCACAGTTGCAACATTCCTATAAATAGACTGGCCGGGCAAACAAAAATAGATGCGGAGAAGAGAAAGCGTGGTTCAGCCGCCTGGATCTAAACACGCTGACAATCTGTCTCTTTCTATCGGACACATAAGTGAGCAGTGGCTCGAATGAAACGCAGGCACGGGTAACACACAGCTGATCTTCAACTGGTGTTCATGCATCTGTAATTAAAGCAGCCCAGGGTGCTGCTCTAGCTTTCAACTCTGTTCAAGGGTTTTGAACACAGCTTCACATCCATTAGCCAATATATATGGAATTGGACGTTAATATGAAAAGCTGACATCCATAAATATAGTATAGGTATAGTATCTGTTGATTATTCTTCGATTTATCGCATAGCCCTGTTTCATTTTTGGTACTTTTATATACATATAAAACGTTATTCCAAATCCTCCACGTGTTGTTCTCAAACAATGTGTAAATTAAAGGCTCATCTAGTGAAAGTGAACAAAACAACTGCTTGCACAGATTAAACATTCACTCATCTGAGCATATTATATTACATTTTTAGCCAATTACAATAGTTACTGCTATCATTTTTGTTGGTAACACTTTACAATAAAGTTCATTAGTTAAACATTAGTTAATATATTAACTAACATGAACTAATCATGAGCAATACATTAGTTACTGTTTTTACTAATCTTCGTTAACGTTAGTTAATGAAAACACAGTTGTTCATTGTTTGTTCATGTTAGTTCACAGAGCATTAACTCATGTTAACAAGATTTTAATAATGTATTAGTAAATGTTGAAATTAACATTAACAAAGATTAAAAGATGTTGTATAAGTGCAGTTCAATGTTGTTAACTAATGAACCTTATTGTAAAGTGTTACCTTTTTGTTATATGTAGTATTTTGAACCTACATTTGACATCCAAAATGCATATATAACAGAATTATCCCAGTTAACAAAAATATGTTCTAAGAACGTTCTCATTAAAGGCGATCTATTATGCAAAATTGATTTTTCATGGTGTTTGAACATGAATGTGTGTCGGCAGTGTGTACTCAACCACCCTATAATGGTACAAATCCATCCACTCCTCTTGTTTTAATCCTCAGATTCTAGCATTGGCTATGTTTCCATCCAAAGTTGCGTATTTAACTTGTGTGCAAATTTTGAATATCGCATAAAATGTTTGTGAATAAAGCAGTGTTTCCATTCAGAGAGTCAAAGAGAAAGAAAAATTTCTGCTGTAGAAGCAATCACTCTCCAGAACATTCTCGTTCACTGTTCCCTGCTGGTGGAATGATCTCCCTACTTTCATCAGGAACGCAGAATCCCTGGCAATATTCAAGAGACAGCTGAAAACTCATCTCTTCCGTGAACACTTCATCCCTTCATAATCCCTTCTCTAGCTTATGTTACTGAGCAATGTATGAAACTTGTATTGTGAGCACTTTCTGTTTCTATTTGCCAATTCATGAAGAATCGCTTATTTGTATTCCTCACTTGTAAGTTGCTTTGGATAAAAGCGTCTGCTAAATGACTGAATGTAAATGTATATAATCATTTTTCATATAAATTATTTGTGACGAAACGTAACAAACGCTGTCATGTTATCTCGCATTCAAGCGCCTTTGGGAGATAATTATACCGAGCCGCTTTAATGACAGACTTCGCTCAGGCATTACTGAATGACCAAAACAGTATTTCAGATGCCGTGCAATGAGATCGGTCCAGTTATGCCGTCACATTGCAAAGTTACATATCTTTTTTGATGCGCATCAAGGAATTTATTTGATAAAAGTGTTTCCATTGAAGTTTGTGAATGTTTTCGTGTCGCATCCATTTTTTTTATCCTACTCATTTGAGCGTAGAAGAATTTATGTGCATGTTGGCATTTCCATCCATGCGATATCCCAAAATGCGCATAGAAATAGGTGGATAGAAACATAGCTAATGTGACGTAGGCCCCGCCCATGACTGCTGACAGACCCCGCCCTGAGTGGGCGGTACACCGTCCGCCATGTTTATCTCCTCACCAGCGCATTTAACAGCAGCATTCAAGTACGAAATGTATTCTTATTAAAGCTACTAAAGTTATTCAGTCAAGGGCAGTGAGCGATTATCTGTTGTTTGATTCATTTTAACGGCATTTTCAGTAGGTGCTGTATATTAGCCTGCAGACACTTTAACACACAGATCTAAAACACACATTCGTTTTTTTCTCTGCTGTTTACGTTCACAGACATAACTGTTTATGTGAACCTTGCGTGCAGTTTAAGTGCAATAAGATGTGTAAAAGAAATCAGTTTAATACTCACGTGATGCGCCGTCTGACATCCAGTTTTCTGTACGTGTGTGCGCTCAGAAAATCATATCAGAAGTTTATACTGTTATGGCTTTAAAACACATGCACAATAAATGTTCATGATGATGAAGAACTGCAATATCACGAGAGCGTGACTGCGATAGAGATGATAATTGAAACCAAACAGATGTTTTTGGCAGAGTATCTGAGACGTGAGCTGTACAGGCTCCACCTTCTTTTGGA
This sequence comes from Zacco platypus, assembly GCA_038088235.1. Lineage (NCBI taxonomy): Eukaryota > Metazoa > Chordata > Actinopteri > Cypriniformes > Xenocyprididae > Zacco > Zacco platypus. The sequence goes on along the minus strand of CM076082.1, from coordinate 3,798,762 downwards.
AAGGAGACGGGGAGCAGCAGCTCATTTGCATTTAAAGGCACATGTACAAAAACATGTTTTTCTTCCACTCAAAAATGAGCATTTACAATATGGTATGATAAATAATCTGTGGGGTATTTTGAGCTGAAACTTCACAGACACATTCTGACGACACCTGGGACTTATATTACATCTTGTAAAAAGGGGCATAATCGGTCGCCTTTGAGTTATGAAAACACATTATTTCTGAATGTTCTCAGAATGTCAGGTTTTTCTTGGTTATGTGAATGCTAGAGAAAATGAGATCAAATTCTATCACATTTTGAGAGTATTATAGTAATGTTACTTTTGAAAATTTTCCTAACCATCTGAAAAAACGTAGTTGATATTTAAAAAACATTAGATTAATCTCCAACTAAACCGTTTCAGAAAAACATTCCATGAATGATTACATTTTTGTGCAAATGTTTTGATAATGTTATTGAAGATAGAAGAATTGAATCTCCACTGGAAGAACATTTGCTCGTAACTTTGCGAGAACCTCGGCAGAATGTTAGCTAAACTTCTGAGAACATTCCCTGGGATTGTGTTCATTTTCTATTGCACTCAGTCTATTTGACGCAAATCCTACATACAGTATACCTTTTTCATATCATAACTGTTATTATATCTTATATTTTGGTAAGCGATTCCTAATATGGATGAGCAGAAGAGAGATACTAAGGATTGTTGCCAGTGCATGTATAAAAAAAACTGAGTATTAAATATTCTTTCTCTGTCTCACCTTTTCTCTCAGAAACCTTGGAAAGTCAGGTCTACGTGTTTCTTGCTTGGGACTAGGTGAGTATCCAGAGAGCTTCAGTCATCAAGACTGGAGAGTCAGTTATTTATTTAAAGCTGAAGTGTCTATTTTTTCCATAAAAATACTTTAACGCAGCTTACTCTTGTGAAAAGGTGTGCTTAATTGTATTAAATGTGCACTTGTAGTGTACTTAAAGTATATTTTTTAAAAACTGGACTTGCAAATAATATATTAATTAAGAAGAACGCCATTTAAGTGTACTTAAAGAGCCACTTAAAGAGAGTACACTTCCATGACTATATTTCTTAACACACTTAAAAGGGCACATTTTAAATCATTATGTTTAATAATCTTTTATCATGCTTTAAAGAAGTAACTTATTTCGATGTGTTGACAAAGATATTAACACACATGTAAAGTACTTTTAAGTACTAAAATTTTTACTGCAGTCTGTTATTTGAATTGCAATTTTATCAATACACGTTCTCCTATCTACCCTTCTAACGTCTTCATCCTTCTGTCTTGCACACTCTCTTTCTGTTCACAGGCACCTGGGTGACATTTGGATCTCAGATCTCTGATGAGGTGAACTGTAATGTTCGGGGATAAATTACCTTACATGATTACTTCCTAGAGCTGCACGATTAAGAGATCGCAATCCTGATTAACCCTATGGCAGATCTATACAGGTGGAGCTGGGGAAGATGGGGGGTTTCTGAATGCGCTGCACATGCTAACAGCAAAGTATTTGTTTGAATGTTGAGCCGCAGCTGATGCAACAACAACCAATCAGCTGTGCTATGTAGATAATGACATGATCTTTACCGAATGAGTTAAAGACATATCAGCCTGCGCCATCTAGAGTTTCATGCCAGAACTATGTAATAATCCCAGAAGTTCTGGGATAATTTTGGATATAAGCACTGATGTCTAGATTGTATCAATTACATTTTTGCGCCAGTAGGTGGCGACAAGTGACTGTTAAAAAAAAAAAAAAAACGTATTTGTCACTGAATCATTCATTCAAGAGATTTGTTCAAAAACACTGATTCATCCAGTAATGAAACAAGTCTTTATGAGTGAGTCATTGAATCATTCATTCAAACCGATTTTTTTTAACTGTTTATTTAAATGAATTACATATATTTTTAAGTAGACTAGAGCAATTAACATTTTGTCACAACCTCGAGTAAAGTAGGGCCTATATTTACTTCTCAGAATTGTGAGAGAATCATGACCTCTATTTTAAACAAAAAAATGCGTTTCTCATCCAGAATCGTGCAGCTCTATTACCTCCATCGTCTTTCTGCTGTGTAATTTACATGCTTAAAGAGACAAAATGAAGATTCCGTCATCATGTACTCTCTCTCATGTCATTCCAAAACTGTATGACTTTCTTCTCTACTGTGGAACATGCAGTAAAATGAGACAATATGAGGAACGTCTTGTTTTTTTGTCCATACAATGAAATCAATGTTAACCAAAATGGTCTAGCAAGTCATACAGGTTTGGAACGGCATGAGTAAATGATGACAGAAATTAAAATTTTGGGTGAACTATCTCTTTAAGCCTTTAAAAGGAATGTTGTGTGCATAATACAACTTGCACTGTATTGAAGGCATCAGCTGATTACCACAGAATATTATTTTAACTTGTCCGACAGTGTGTAAAAACAAAGCAGGAAAATAACTTTGGTTACACTTTATTTTAAGGTGACGCAGTGATACCAAAGTGTTACCATAACTTTGCAGTATCACACTCACTATGGGACACGGCATTGCACAGGGACCAACAAATCGATGTAATCGCTTACCATATCAAATCATTTTTCTGTGGTAACTGAAACATCTTTTGCACCAAGACCATTTATTTGAATGGCCAGATCTCTGTCGTCTTATGCAGGTGTTTGTTTGTGGATGTTTTCTCTGTAGATGGCAGAGAGTCTGATGACGATAGCCTATGAGAACGGAGTGAATCTGTTCGACACAGCAGAAGTGTACGCTTCAGGCAGGTACGATTCCCACCAGTGTATTGGATAAGAGATTCCTGCTGTTTCTGGATCACAGTTTGTTCCTACCAATTCATTTCTGAATGTACTTTGTGAAAAAGAAGTGTGTTTAATTTTAGTCTACTGAATGTTTTTAATTGTACTTGTAGATATTATAAAATAATTATTAATTAAATAGGCAAAAATAAGGCCACTTACATGTGCACCTTCATCTTAAGTATACTTTGTAATACTGCCAAATTACTTTAAAGTACATTTTAAATAATTTTATCTTTTTTTTTTTCATGCACACACTATAAAGCACATGTAAAGTACTTGATTATAATTTTAACTGAAGTGTGTTATTCAATATTATATTTAAAGTTAATATATTTCAAATGGACTAAATTGAAACTTTCATCATTACAAATGCGCAATTACAAATATATTTAAGTAAATGACATACAGGTTGGAATAGAAATGACATTAAAGTATATTTTAGTTTACAATAAATGCTTGTCAGAACATTCAACATATTTTATCAAGACAACAGAAGAGCTTTGATGTACTTAAGTCCTACTTAAGTGGGTCAAAAAAGCACTCTAAAGTTAATCTAAATGCATTTAATATAAATTTTAACTATAATACCTTTTCATTTAATTGCAATTAACAAGCAATTAGGTGTCCAAATGTTACAATTTATTTGCACTTAAGTCTGTATTCTTAATTTTATATTCTTAAGTATATTATTCCCTTAATAAGTACTCTTTTTAAACAAGAGCTTGGATATTTCTCTTTACAGCTCTTTCTGACTAAACAGAATTGAGAGCTGAGATCTGTGGTGTAGCAGAGGGCTTTCCAATCCTGATCCCGAAGAGAGAGCCTCCTGCCAGCAGAGTTTAGCTCCAGTTCCAGTTAAACGGGTGTGCTGGAGCGGACCGGAGCTAAACCCTGCAGGAGCGAGGCCCTCCAGGAGCAGGATTGGACGGCGCCGATGTAATGCGGTATAACCTAGTTAGTTTGAAATAAAGGGGGTGTGAACTGAACAGCTGTTAGTAGATCTTCGTGATTGGAGGGATTATACGAACACGCTCATCGTCATTTGGAGCGGCATGAGAAGATTACATGAATCACCTCCACATGTCCTGTAGTGTGACGTGCTACGTCTAAAACTATTTTCAAACAGCGAGTTCTATTATAATTATTATGCATGCATGCCTGCTATTTATTGAATGTTTGAAAAATACATACACTGTAGGATTGATTCAAAATTGTGAAATATTAACCAATGTTGACCATTTACACAATATACATTTTCATCTGTATCTTAAATGTACTTTAGCATAAAGTATACAATATTTTATACATGCATATATATTTATATTTATAGCTGTGCTATTTGCTTCTGGTTAGATAGTTCCGTATTTCATTGTGTTTGTACTTTTCTCTGCACAGTGACCAAATTTAATCTAATCTAATCATCTAAACTGTTTTATTTAGCATATTTTAACCTAAAATCTTGTCAATTTAAAAAAGGTCCCTAAACATACTTACCCAACTGCACTCATTTTAATAATTGATCACTTCGCCGATGTTCAACGGTAGTAGCCTATATGTAAATGAACAATTAATCGTTCTCTGTGTTACCTGAGGCCTGGTTCAACGGGTTCACAATGCTCAGCTCCAGTCAGGTTTGATCCAGAGTTTGCTCAAACTGACCTGGATAGCAACTGAAACCGGCTTTATGCAACAGGCCACTGGACCGAAATAAATTCACGTTTATTTGTAAACAAAAGTCCTGGTGCAAAACGCGTCACCTGGTGGACTTTTGACAGCTACAGGGCTTTCGTGAAAACTAGGAATTATACTTCCAGATTTTTGCTTACCGCCCACAGACAGACGGATCAACAGAGGGTTGTAAGGTTTAGCACTAAAAATTATATCATACTTAGTCTATTCCTTAAAATGTATTCTTTGTCTATTCTTTGAAGCCCTGCAAAAAATAGTAGGCTAAATAGTGCACATGCTTGACTAAGTCGTTCCCTTGATTTACTAAATCATGTGCACAATTTACTTAGTCGTTCCCACATTTTACTAAACAGTGCGCATGCTTTACTTATTTGTTCCCTTGATTTATAAATCGTGCGCTCACTTTTCTTCGTCGTTCCCTCGATTTATAAATCGTGCGCTCGCTTTTCTTCGTCGTTCCCTCGATTTATAAATCGTGCGCTCGCTTTTCTTCGTCGTTCCCTCGATTTATAAATCGTGCGTGCGCTTTTCTTCGTCGTTCCCTCGATTTATAAATCGTGCGCTCACTTTACTTCGTCGTTCCCTCGATTTATAAATCGTGCGCTCGCTTTACTTCGTCGTTCCCTCGATTTATAAATCGTGCGCTCGCTTTACTTCGTCGTTCCCTTGATTTATAAATCGTGCGCGCGCTTTACTTCGTCGTTCCCTCGATTTATAAATCGTGCGCGCGCTTTACTTCGTCGTTCCCTTGATTTATAAATCGTGCGCGCGCTTTACTTCGTCGTTCCCTCGATTTATAAATCGTGCGCGCGCTTTACTTCGTCGTTCCCTCGATTTATAAATCGTGCGCTCGCTTTACTTCGTCGTTCCCTTGATTTATAAATCGTGCGCTCGCTTTACTTCGTCGTTCCCTTGATTTATAAATCGTGCGCTCGCTTTACTTCGTCGTTCCCTCGATTTATAAATCGTGCGCTCGCTTTACTTCGTCGTTCCCTCGATTTATAAACCGTGCGCTCACTTTACTTCGTCGTTCCCTCGATTTATAAATCGTGCGCTCGCTTTACTTCGTCGTTCCCTCGATTTATAAACCGTGCGCTCGCTTTACTTCGTCGTTCCCTCGATTTATAAATCGTGCGCTCGCTTTACTAAGCCGTTCCCTCGATTTATAAATCGTGCGCTCGCTTTACTAAGCCGTTCCCTCGATTTATAAATCGTGCGCTCGCTTTACTAAGTCGTTCCCTCGATTTATAAATCGTGCGCTCGCTTTACTTTGTCGTTCCCTTGATTTATAAATCGTGCGCACAATTTACTTAGTCGTTCCCACATTTTACTAAACAGTGCGCATGCTTTACTTATTTGTTCCCTTGATTTATAAATCGTGCGCTCGCTTTACTTTGTCGTTCCCTTGATTTATAAATCGTGCGCACAATTTACTTAGTCGTTCCCACATTTTACTAAACAGTGCGCATGCTTTACTTATTTGTTCCCTTGATTTATAAATCGTGCGCTCGCTTTACTAAGTCGTTCCCTCGAATAACGATTTTAAATCGTGCGCCCGATTTACTTTTTTTCCTGGAGGATCCGTATTAAACAGCATCATGTAAAAATTAATAGTTTTGTTCCCTATATGCGACTATGTTTCTTTCAGTGTTCCCCCTGTTTGGCATAAAACAATGTGCTTGTGGTCATTCAGATTGAAATGTTGACTATAAAAAAACCTGGAAGCTTTTCAGATTTCCCATTGTGGCGCTCTCTCCATGATTCTTTGCAACCGTTAACACGCTGGATCCGAAAATAACCCACCCCCACTAAACATTTACTCTTTGAATTTTTGGAACAAAACAAGTCGACACCACTATGACTAAAAATTATTTCTTACCATAGCAAGGCAGTGTTTGACTCTGGTATGGAGACTGCAGGCCGTTTACGCAACACTGCTTTCAACCAAAAATGGAAAACTTTTTATGCGTTTTGGCCGTTCATTTTCACGACAACAGTGTTTTGGTGGCCTGAAAACGCAAACTTTTGAAAACGGGTTTCAAAGTGCAAGTTTTTTAAAAGGTACCGCTATCGCCTCCACATAAACTTCGGAAACGCGATTCTGTGAAAACAGTGACGGCATGTACAACGTTGTGCGCAGGCGCGTAGTCTTTCTTTACGAAGCGACCTTGCCAACTACTTCTGACATGAGTAATACAGCGTTTTCGAGAATCCGTGTCAACTGGGATAGTTTTGATAACGTTTTCATCTGTACAAAAAAAAAAAAATTACATCGTGTTGTGTAAAAATGTACCCTATAAAGTGGCGGATGGTAACATGCCTAGTGCATTAGAGGTGTTGAAGTTTTAATAAATAGGAAATACAATTGCCTTTTTTCTTTGTTTTCTCTTGTCATGTTGTACCGATTTCACTTTCTTCTTCTTCTATTTTTTACGCCTTTCTACTGCACAGGCAGTCAAGTTTAATTGAAAGCCCATTTTGCCAGTGGTGAAAAACCGCTTTAATAAAATATTTCTTAAGAAATATTTTAAAATAGGCATGCAGAAAAATGAATCACCAGTAGCCAGGTCACTTTTAAACGCAGGGTCATTACACTTAAAGAAGCATGTCTTTCCATTTCACGCTTCCAAAGTCATACAGCGGGCATCTGGCTGGCATACGGCTCTGGTGACCTACATTAGGACTTACATAGTCACTTCTGTTTTCACGTCAGCTAATTTCATGAATGTGCTGACATTATAGGGTTTTTTTTTTAAAGAATCTGTTGAATTTGCCTCACAACTTGAACTCTAAAGGAAAGCTGTACTTATGGAAATAAGAATATACTTAAGAGTGACCTGAAGGTAATGATTTGGACACTTTATTGCATCATAATTTAAATTAAATGAACATGTATTATCGATTAAATTTATATTAAATGCATTTAGTTGACCTTTAGAGTGCTTTTTTGACCCACTAAAGTACATCATTATATGTAATTTCATGATTTAATTGTCTTTGAAATATAAAGTGCACACTTAAGTGACCTTTTATTTCATTAATATTATATTATCTGCAATTACAGTTTTTTTTAATATGCTTATAGGATTTTAAGTGCACACTCAATATAAAAGAGCAGACTTTTTTCACAAGGGTAATCATTGGTTTACCTGTATCTTTACTTCTTATTTCATGTTAGAAGTTTTCATTTTCAATTCGTTTCATATGTTTTATTGAAATAAAAACTATATATTGTTGAATATCATCAGGGTTGGGGAGTAACGAAATACAAGTAACTTAGTTACGTATTTAAAATACAACATTTGAGTAACTGTATTTCATTACAGTTACATTTTAAATGGCTGGTAATCAGATTACAGTTACATCTGAAAAGTATTTTAGATTACCAAAGTGATTACTTTGAATTTTAATGTCATTTAAACAGCAATTGGTGATTCTCTGACTCTGACCGTCTGAAAAAGCGGAGTTAAGTTTCATCAACATTTTAATACTTTTATGAGAGATCATAAAAATGTTGTTATTTTTATTTAGTTCTGTCCTGAACAAGACAAAATGACTGAATTTATAAAAAAAAAACTTGTCCAACTGTCAACTTAACTGTCGTGTCATGACCTGATGATCCACGACTGTTTTCATGTTTTGTGAGTCATTTTATAATTCACTCGTCACTGCTACTTTTTCTCACAATTTGTTTTTTTCCCTCACAATTGTGAGTTTGCATTTCACAATTCTGACTTCTTTTTCTCAGAATTGCGAGATTTAAACTCCAAATTGCAAGTTATAAAGTCAGAATTGGGAGATATAAACTTGCAATACTGACTTTTTCTTGCAGTTGTGAATTTAGTAGGTGCTCTTAATCTCATAATATCTTATAATTCTGACTTTTCTCAATATTGCGAGTTTATATCTCATAATTCTGACTTTATAACTCGCAATTGCAACTTTATATCACGCAATTCTGAAGGAAAAAGTCAGAATTGTGAGATAAAAACTTGCAATGACCTTTTTTGTGTTTGTTTCACACTTATTAGTATTCCAAAGTATTCTAAAGTATTTAGATTAAGTTACTAAACTTGAGTAATGTAACAAAATACGTTACAAATTACTTTTTAAAGCATGTATTTTGTAATCTGTAGTGAAATACATTTTAAAAGTAACCTACCCAGCCCTGAAAATCATTCATGCCCATATACAAATAATGTGATAAAAGTTACATGCTAAAGTTTAACAGTGTTTGGTATGTTCACATCCTTCACCCAAAGGATAAGAAACAGTAATAGTGATTGTCTTACTAAAGATCGAGAGCTCAGCTCTTGTCTGAATGCGTGCGGAGAGCCGAGGCACCTGATAAATGTGTGCTCAACTGCTCATGGCTTCTTTTGCCACAAGGCATTTACGAATCTTTCACTCTCAGTCTCTATTTCTAAATGCACATTCTCTCCTCTTGTTCTTGCTGTCATGTTGTTGCCCTTCTATCATTTGTTTCTTTCTCAGTCTTTCACACATTCTTCTTCTTCTCTTTTTCCTTATATAGAGTATAAATGCGAATTAATATACAGAGAGTAAAATGTATGGAGATTTTATACAATTTTAAAAATGTTTGACACTTGTAATATGTTTATGTAATTTTTGGGAAAAGCAAGACTGAGATTGAGACTACTGAATCTTTTTTTTCCTCCAGTGTGGAAATAATAATAATATACTGATTTTCAGATTTTGTGTCCTTTTCCTGCAGGGCTGAAATCACTCTAGGGAATATCATTAAGAAGAAAGGCTGGAGGTGACCTGTTTTATTCGTATGCTTTTCATTTTGGATTAATTTTGTGGCAAATAAGTTTGAATGAATTAAATGAACATATTCTTGTTCTCAGACATTAATCATGGAAATAATTTTTACTACGGTGGCTGAGAGAGCTCAATGCGCTGCAAATAAGAAAACACATACAAATAAAAAAAGCACATGCAAATAAAAAAAAACACATACAAATAAAAAAAACGTGATCATCAGTTTGACAACACATGTGCTGCAAATCCTCACAACACATGCAAATACAGAAACGCGCAGCATATACAAAAACGCGCTGCAAATAGCGCAAAACACAACGGAAATGTTTCAAGGGGGACCCCAAAAAGTGACGGACCCTACTAGACAACAGCACAAACTAAAAAATATTATTAAAATATATTATGTAGGCATTAACTCCATGTAATGTGTTTCACTAACAGAAAAGTGTTTTAATATGTGGCATTGTTGTTAACTCATTAAACTTCAAGAGATGATAATTTAGTGGATGATTTAAAAATATTGGTTAATCATCTGTAGTGTACTAATGTGACGTCATCGTAACGGCCGCCTGAGGCGCTCGACGACCACGTCATCTGTGAGCGTGAGCTTCTAGCAAACTGAAAAACACTTTATTAAAAATAATAAATACATGAAATAATGTACAGTTGTTTATTTTTGTTTGCAGTTTTTATAGTATTTAATGATTGTGAACACATTGTGCACTCAAATGCCGTACACTATATAGGGATTAGTGAATGAGTGAAGGGTGAGTTGAACTAATAAGCAGCTCCTAGTAGGGTCCGTCACTTTTTAGGGTCCCTTGAAACATTTCCATTGTGGTTTGTGCTATTTGCAGCGCTTTTTGTATATGCAGCGCGTTTTTGTATTTTATTTTTGGTGTTACTGGGATTGAATTTCGCCGTGGGATTGTGCGTATGCGCATAACTTTACTCTTTCCCACAAATTTTGCACTCACACCCACATTGCGCACACATAAAGCTGCCTCTCAGCACTAAATTGAGTTCTTCTTTACTGCTTATTACACTTAAACAGTCAAATACACTCAAAATAATGTCAAAATGCCAGTCTTGGTGAGTATTCATGTAAACATAGTCAGTTATGTGTTAAGTGAACGTAAACAGTTGAGAAAGAAAACAATGTGTAACAGTATAATGGATCCGTGCGTCAGCTCTTAAAGTGACAGCAGCCTAATATACCTACTGTCAAATTATTAGATAATATTAAAAAGATACACATGGCAGTTTTTCCCCATGGTATCGATGTCACAATTGACCCTTCGTCTGCAGTTTGATTGACAGGCGATCTGACCAATCATAACACAGAATCCACCATTTTGTCAACAAAGCAGTCAGGGGAGTTAGTAGATTAATGTTGGTGAACTTGAACTTGAAAAATTGTGTGTCCTCACGTCTTTCTGCGCTTGAAACAACATTCCTTCTGATGTTCATTCATGTTTATTTGATGCTATAAATGAACTAGTATGAAGAGATGATCGGTTCACGAGGAGCTACAGCGATCTGTCACAACACATTAAAGACACACTATACGCTATTTAGTGTTTAAACTTCTTCTAAAAAATTACAGTATTTGAAATTTGAAACCTTGTTTCATATAAAAAGTAACCTGCTCTGTCTTGTCTGTCGACACGTTCTCAGTGTCCTCTTTGCTCCACGATGTATGAGAACATGATGTGTGGCATGAGAGCGCATGGCTTGTCGAACTTAGCAACAGTAAATAAAAGGGGGCGGGTCTTTAATAAACGGTCAGTTGTGGCCAGTGTAATTGTTGAGTAGCTAGTAACTTTAGAAAACCAAAAACGTTGATGTCAAGCCCTTGATGTGGATTATAGAACAGGATTAGGTTTGTCCTCACTATAATAACCACCATTTTCTCTCAAAAAAATCTGTTTCAGACGGTCCAGTTATGTAGTAACAACTAAGATCTACTGGGGAGGACAGTGAGTATCTGTTCAGTTCATTAAACATGTATTCAGAATGATGCAAACAAGTCAAAATCAATATATTAACAAAATGAAATTTACAAATGTAACTGTGCAGTTCAGAATCTGTTCTCAAAATATCCACATACAAATCTGAGGTGATCAGAAAATACAGTATATATATATATATATATATATATATATATATATATATATATCAGTGAATAAATTCATCTCGAGTTGTTTTCTGACTCCATATCTTCTCCTCTCTGACATCTGCGTTCATAATCCTCAGGGCAGAGACAGAGAGAGGCCTGTCTAGAAAACACATCATAGAAGGTAAACTGCTGCTCATCCCACCTCCATTATGACAATTATAATCAAGCGCACAGACAGTGATGGTGATGTATCTACAGGTCTCAGAGGCTCTCTGTCTAGACTACAGCTGGATTACGTGGATATTGTCTTTGCCAACCGAAACGATGTCAACAGCCCTATGGAAGGTCTATCATTGCTTTTACATCTTTCACGGCATGTGTTACGAATGCATAATTGATGCTATATCGCTTATCACGAGCACTGTTGTGTGTTTGTTCTTCAGAGGTAGTGCGTGCGATGACATTTGTTATAAACCAGGGTATGGCCATGTACTGGGGCACGTCACGCTGGAGCGCCATGGAGATCATGGTAGGATCTATTGTCCCTCAATATATACCAATTCCATCTATATATATATATATACCATTCCATAACCATCTGTTTTTCAAAATATAACACTTTTACCATTGTAATGAAATAAGTATAGTGTTAATTTACTGGGTAAATTGGATTTTCAAATGCTACATATGAAAAAACAATGCAGGAGAATGTGTTTGATAATTAATATCAATGTAACATTTGGTTGTACACTGCTACTATAAATGAACCATGATTTAAAATGTTTAGTAAAGGTACACTATGTAACAAAGCTGCATGCATTTTTGCAGATGAACATTGTTTTGGTTGTGCTTGGGCTCTGCGTGACTGTGCGGATGAATATGATTATCCTGATGTTCATGAATCATTCACTACTAGGCTTAAAGGATTAGTTCACTTCAGAATTAAAATTTCCTGATAGTTTAGTCATCCTCATGTCATCCAAGATGTTTTTGTCTTTCTTTCTTCAGTCAAAAAGAACTTAAGGTTTTTGAGGAAAACATTCCAGGATTTTTCTCCATATAGTGGACTTCAACAGTTACCAATGGGTAAATTGCAGGTTCAACGTAGCTTCAAAGAGCTCTACACGATCCTTAGGGTCTTATCTACATTTACATTTATTCATTTAGCAGACGCTTTTATCCAAAGCGACTTACAAGGGGAGCAATTAGGGGTTAGGTGTCTTGCTCAAGGGCACTTTAGTCATGGTATCGAAGGTGGAGAGAGTGCTGTTTATTCACAATCCCCACCTTCAATTCCTGCCAGCGTGGGAATCGAACCAACAACCTTCAGGTTACAAGCCCGACTCCCTCACCACTAGGCCACATTATCTAGTGAAATGATCGTCATTGTCTTTAAAAAAAAAAAAAAATTAAATTATATACTTTTTAACCACAAATGCTTGTCTTGCACTGCTCTCCGATGCGGCACACGTTACATCACGTTGGAAAGACATCACATGCGGACAGGCGGAAGTACCGATCCAGTGTTTACAAAGTGAGTCAAACGCCCTTTACAAAAAAAGATGAAGTTGGAGGAGAAAATGAGATGGAGTTTTGCGTGACCTTTCCAATGCAATTACATCATTTAATTTTAGAAAATGACCCATTGTTTCTCTACATCAGACTCTTATTCCTCGTCTGGGATCATATAGAGTCTTTGAAGCTCCACTAAAACTGACATTTGGACCTTCAACCTGTTGAACCCCATTGAAGTCCACTATATGGAGAAAAATCATGGAATGTTGTCCTTCAAAAATTTCTTTTCAACTGAAGAAAGAAAGATTTTGGATGACATGAGGATGAGTAAATTATCAGGAAATTATAATTCTGAACTGAACTAATCCTTACCAGTTTAGATGGAAAGGATCTCAAGCTGACTAGCTGAAGACGTTACTGTAGATGAAATGACTCTTCACAATATAATGCTTTACAGCGAACTCTGTTTGAGAGCAACAGATGGTAAATTATCTGTTCAATAAAACACCTTACACCGTGTGTAGAGGCGAGCGGCGCGATGCGACTATAGAACCCATTATAATCAGGGCTGTTGTCTACACTGTGTAATGACGAGGAGTCAGCGAATAAAATCCAAATGCAGCTTTATTAATGAACGTGGTCAGACAGACACAAATCAGCAACAGCGAACAGAAATAGTAGAGGACAGACAGGCTCGAGGTGATTTCCAGGCAGGAGGTCAGGGGCAGGCAGAGAATCGTCAAACCAAAACAGAGAGCAGGCAGGATCAGTAACAGGGAAAACCAGACAGGGAAAATAACGCTCGGAATTTAAACAATACTTCGCGGTGAGGAAGGGGGTGAGTGATGTATTTATAGTAGAGTGATGAGACTAATGAGTGAGGAAGATGTGGAACAGCTGGCGGATAATCAGTGACTGGGTGAAGGATTATGGGAAGTGTAGTGCAGTCTATAGTGTGAGCGGGAGACCTCTAGTGGTGAGTGGGTGTAAGGTGATGGAACGAATTCGTGACACACTGGATGTGGCGCGACGCGAGCAACAAATCTCCTAGAGTAAACTGTTGCCTGTGCGTCAACATAAATTGATGACGTACTCACACGACGGACAAATGCTTTGCAACGGGTGCTTTGTCACATCCAGTGTAGACAGCTTTTAGCTGTTGCGACGCGAGCGAGACAAGATGTTGCTCATCTGTTGAGTAATAAAAACTTTAACAACATTTCAAACCCCTCAGTTCTCGCAATCTCCGAAAAGCCAATGTTGATTCTTGTTTTATTACGAGCTCTGTCACGCTCTCTTTTAACCAGCAGACTCTGCTCTGTTCAGTGTTTGTTTAATATTACCTTATATTATAATATTATATCAGGGTAAGAAAAAAACAAGTTTTGAAAGAATGATTGATGATGTATTCACGCATTATTTGATTTTAAAAATGTTTAATAAAAAAAAAAGAAGCTACTTTTAAATTTGTGTCGCTTCTTGTAGTTATTCCTCTACACTGCTGTAAACAACACTGGTTGTTAACATCTCAGCCAAAGAAAGAACAATTGAACCTTTTCTTGTCTTCTGTGTGTGTTTGTGTGTTTAGGAGGCGTACTCTGTAGCGAGGCAGTTTAACTTAATCCCACCGGTATGCGAGCAGGCCGAGTATCACTATTTCCAGAGGGATAAAGTCGAGGTGCAGCTGCCAGAGCTCTACCACAAGATCGGTCAGTCCACAAAATTTACCTCAAAATAAAACACAATCAGGACATTACCCTTACCCATACTTTTAAAAAGAGCACGGAAGTTAAAAGAATATACTTATTGTGAACTAAATGTAATGTTTTCAGACACTTAAAGGGATAGTTCACCCAAAAATGAACATTATCCCATGATTTACTCACCCTCAAACCATCCGAGGTGTATATGACTATCTTTTTTCAGACGAACACAATCGGTGATATATTTGTCCTGGCTCTTTAACCATTTATAATGATTGTGAAATGCATTCATATATCATTAAAGTATCTCCAGCGGTTAATAAAGGCCTTCTAAAGCGAATCGGTGGGTTTTTGCCCGGAAAAAATGTTCATATTTATAACTTTATTAAATATAATAACTAGCTCCTGGCAGACGGCCGTACGCATCGATTTGCAGCGGAAGAGTGACCTAATGATGCATGACGTAATGATGAATGCGGAAGCACAGAAGAGAGAGCAAAACAAAACACCGGTCACGAATTAGAAGTCGAAAACGATCATTTTTAACATGTCAGAGGATTTCAATATAATTGACCCTTCGTAAACAGTTTGATTGACAGGCGATCTGACCAATCATAACCCTGAATCCGCCATTTTGTCCAACAAAGCGGTCAGGGGAGTTAGTAGATTAACGTTGGTGAACTTGAACTTGAAAAATTGTGCTTGAAACAACATTCTGATGTTCATTCACGTTTATTTGATGCTATAAATGAAAAAATTTAAATCGCGAGAGCTTACATCGGTCAGGCGTTACTGATTTGTGCAGCATGCGTACATTCGTCTGGTGGAAGCTAGTTATTTTCTTTATAAAGTTTAAAATATGGATATTTTTCTTACAAAAACTCATCACTTCTCTTAAGAAGGCCTTTATTAAGTGTATGGATTATTTTTTATAACAAATGCATGAATTTTTTTGGGCTTCAAAATCTGGTCCCCCATTCACTACCATTATAAATCTTCGAAGAGACAAGATATTTTTAAAAATATCTCCGATTGTGTTCATGAGTAAATCATGGGATAATTAATTTTTGGGTGAACTATCCCTTTAATTGCCTGGTAACTGAAATTAATTGAAACTGTATTATAGTTTAAATTTATGTTAAATACAATTAGTGGAACTTTAAAGTGCTTTTTTGACCAACTTAAGTACATCTATATATGTAATTTCATAATTACTACTATTTTCTTTGAAATATGGTTAAAGTGTACTGCTGAATGTACTGTACTAAACTTTAATGTCAAATTAGTACATGTAATATTAAATAACACTACATTATCTACAATTATAATTAAGTACTTTACATGTTCTTTAGTATGTTGGTCAGACATCAAAATGAGTGTACTTATTTAAAGCATGAACATTCTAAAAACAATGATTTAAAATGTACTTTTAATTTTACATTATTACAAAGTGCACTTTTTTAAAGTGTAGCTACCTAAGTGTCATGAAAAGTAGACTCTCTTTAAGTACAGTTAAGCTGCCTTTTATTTCATTAATATTATATCACCTAAAAAAATATATATTTTTAAAAATTGAAATACACTAAGTGCACATTCAGTACTATTAAGCATCATCATTTTTACAAGCATATGCATTAATCTAATGTGTAAAGCCAGATACATCCTCTAAGCAGATGTGAATGCTTGGTTAACACATCGCACATATGCCGTCTCGTTGACGTGCATCTTTACTTTAACACTTAGCAGTCCAGAGGACAATATAATTACATTCAAATGTGTGTCATTAAACCAAATATGTTATTAAATAAAACAAATGTGCCATTAAATCAAATGTATGTCATGTGACTGATCACTCTACTGTATATCAGCACTCTTTGCAACAGATAGGAAAAACCTTTCACGTTATTAAGAGATCTCAGTCACTGGTGAAGCATCTACTACGATATAATGAAATATTTTTGATGTTTTTTAAATGTGTTATGCTACAAAAATATATTTTGTTAATACAGAATCTGGGGTCTATTTAACGAAACTAACCCTGACCCCATGTTCCAGCTTGAAAATTGCTGAGCTGAAAGACAAAATGGTGCATCACAGTACAATGATACCCAAGTTCTTAAACTATGTACATTTTAAAAATAATGACTTTTGTTTTATGATTCTAATTGTTTGATTTGAAGATTAATTAGGGCAGATGTCAACTCAAAGCATGTCTTGTGACTGTCACATGCTCTGCCAGGTGTTGGAGCGATGACCTGGTCTCCTCTCGCATGTGGGCTGATCACAGGAAAATACAGCGATGGCGTTCCAGACTGTTCAAGAGCCGCAATGAAAGTGAGTCATGAAGAGTTTGTCAACTGTAGATCTTCTCTCCTCTTTCTTTTCAATTTCTCAATGTCATTTGATTTGATATTTTGTTATCGAATGCAGTGACATTCATATTACAGCCCTGTACTTGATGAATACATGATCTCTTATGATTGTGTATTAGGGATATCAGTGGCTAAAGGAGCGAGTGTACAGTGAAGAAGGGCGCAGACAGCTCGCGAAAATCAAAGAGCTCCATCTGGTGGCTGACAGGCTGGGCTGCACGGCTGCTCAACTCGCCATTGGTGAGTCTCTGCTCAGCCACACTTTTGACTATTGCTGCAAATGGTCTGGTCCACTTTCAAGCTTATTCTTTTGTAAAGTCAGCCAGTCATATTAGAGCATGCCAGACTGAGAAAGTGCTTGCCATTTTTATATGCATTGTGTATCAGACGGTCATAGAACTGTGCATTCAAATGTCTCCATGTTCTTAATAAAAAAAAGTGCTTGTCTATAATAACATATTGTGAAATCTCTCACTCAGCGTGGTGTTTGCGCAGTGAAGGGGTCAGTTCTGTTCTTCTCGGAGTTTCCAATACAGACCAGCTTCTTGAGAACCTCGGAGCCCTTCGGGTAACACACACACACACACACAGTTGTGTTTTCATGTTTTATGGGGACGTTCCATAGGTGTAATGGTTTTTAAACTGTACAAACTGTACATTCTGTCCCCCTACACTACCTCTACCCCTAAACCTACCCATCACAGAAAATGTTCTGCTATTTTAGATTTTCAAAAAAGATCATTCTGTATGATTTATAAGCTTGTTTCCTCATGGGGACCAAAAAAATGTCCCCACAAGATCAAAATTTACTAGTATTACTATACCTGTGGGGACATTTGGTCCCCATAACGTAGGGAATACCCACACACACACACACACACACACACTCACTCACACACACACACACACACACACACAACCATTCAAAAGTTTGGAGTAAGATTTGTTAATGTTTTTGAAAATCTATAAAACTGTTTTTTTTTTTTTTACAGTAAAACTGCGTCTACAGCATAACAGTTTGTGTTTTAATAAATTTTGTAAATTTAATTTACTAAATAAATAAATGTAAATAAATGTAATTTACTCCTGTGATGAAAAATTCTAGGTGCATCCCAATTTGCGTACTATTCTGTGACGTTTTTTAAGTATAGAGTCGTGCAGTCACAGAAAATTCCAAAAATAAAAAGTGCAATTTAAATACCTCGATGATGCGGAAAATGAATGGAAAAAACTAAGAGTGGAATGTTGAATTGTGTTGCGGAGGAAGAGCGGGGATATACGGAGCCCCAGGAAAAAATTGTAGGCTAAATCATGTGCTCGTGAGCAAATCGAGGGAACGAAAGAGTAAAATTTACTTTTTTTTGTTTCTTGCATGTCATGTGCTGGGCGCTGTAGGGATCAGACTCCAATGTTGTATATATTTAATAGTATTTAATATATATAAAAGTATATATAAATATATTTGAAAAAACTAAACTTGCAGGTAATATAGTATTAATTAAACAGAAGTCCACTTAAGTGTATTGAAAGTAAAAAAAAAAACATTCATGACTGCTGTATGTTTCTTACTTAAGAACACTTTTAAAATGTGCACTTTATAATGTAAAATTAAAAGTTTTACTTTAAAATCTTTTGTCATGCACTAATTTTGATGTGTTGATTAACATACTAAAGCACAAAGTACTTAATTATAATTTTAACTGTAGTGTGTCATTTTTAAATAATTGTTCTAAATTGCAACTTTATCATTACACATAAATATACATGATACAGTTTCAATAGAAATGACATTAAAGTATATTTTAGTTGACTATAAATGCTTCTCAGTACACTTTAATCATTTCAAAGACAGAAGAAATTAAGAAATGACATATAAAGATGTACTAAAGCCCTACTTAACTGGGTAAAAAGTTCAACTACATTTTCATTTAGTTGTAAATCACATGCAATGGTCTGACGACATTCACTTCACACTTAGGTATATTCTTTTAAAGTATTACTTTAAGTGTGTTAAAGTGTTCTTTTTCACAAGGGTTCTAATTTTCTGCATATTTCTGTGGAAACCGTGATACATTTCTTTGATGATTTCGCTGATTAGAGAGTTAAAAAGCACTCATTTCAAACAGAATCTTTAGTAATGTGTCTCCACTGACACTTTTGATCAATGAGACACAGCCGTCCTAATAGCACTGTTTTCATATTCTCTCCAGGTGCTGTCTCAGATGACGCCTCAGACTGTGAGCGAGATGGATGCTCTCCTGGGCAACAAGCCTCACTCCAAGAAAGAGTCGCGTGCGTGAGGGAACTAGAGAGACGACGTGAACGTGTGCAGCCAGAAAAGACAAAGAAAGCAAGGGAGGAAAGACGGAACATGGCGTTACCATCGCTTTTCTGCTCTCCCGTATATTACAACACCTGCATGCCTTCTTCAACATGCTTCCAGCCCATACCGCACCGCTCTCTGTAACCCTACTCAAATATCCCAACGTAACCTACCAATTAAACATGGAAACAGCTGAAGAAATGCGACGAACGGGAACTTTTCCATTTCTTTATTCTGAGAGACTGAAGTGTCAGTCTTCCAGGAGGAAGCGCTGCCGACCGAAGATGAATGAGAGTGTCAAAAATCTTCTTTATCCGCAAGTCCAGATGGAATCTGTACTTTTTTTTGCAGTTTCCACTTGGGAATTTCAACTGCGGAATTCTGTGCAATGGACCAAACTTGATAAAATGACTTAAATGGAGCTAAGAGTGCTATATTATTACTGGCAGCTGGAAGCATTATCAAACATTTATTAAACGAACAAAGTTTGCGAATCATGGGCGTTCTGCGGAAATCCGCTCGGATTCGGCGTGGGCTTGGATGTGTGGTTGTGCGTTCAAGGAAATATGAACGAGTGTTTGCGCGCGAGTGCATGCGGTGACTCTTTCGATCCAACTCTCCATTGCTGGTGTTGCACCTGAGAGACTCGGAAAATGGACGCCCGGTGGACTTTATACAAGCAAAGATGTTTCTGAGAGCCGCCCGTCCCATTTGTCGGGGCGTTCGCCGCCCGACACGTTTCGTTGTCGCGGTGCAGGAGAGCGTGGCAAAGACGCGTGACGGGAACAACATGCAGCAACTGCAAACAGCTGTTTGGACACATCACAAGTCTTCCTCCATTTCCCTCCTTTCCATCTCTCCTTGTGTTTACAACGGTGCACCTGTCCCTTTAAGAGAATCTGTGCAGTTTGGGGAGGGGTGTGCGAGTGTGTATAGGTACCTTGCAAACATATTCAGACCTTCACCTATTCACTTATTTAAAAACCAAGTATTTTAGTCACTGTTACTATCAAACAACTCATCCCACATGAAAGATACCTCAAACCATGAGAACCAAGAGAGTTTTCGAAGTGATTTTAATTACAAAAAATGAAGAAGAACCCGATTGTCTTTTTATTTAAAGGATTTAAATGGATTTAGGGCAATAAAGAAAAATAATCGATTTAACTGTTTAAGAATGAATTTGAACTTTTTGTAGATTATAGTTCTATTTAAAAATATGCACATTCAATCTTATTTGTGTAGCTAATATGTTGAAAACTCAAAACAGAAAAATAGTTTCTAGTCTCGCCACATTTAATTACGAATTACACAACTCACATAAATGACAACCTATTTTTTTAAAATCCAAAACGCCAAATTGGACATTAAAGTTGTAGTTTTTTGCTTCACTGGATATTACTGTTGGTCATTTAATATTTCTTTCATAAAACTGCTGTCAAAAATTAAACGTTTATACTGCTAAAATCTTACCTCGCACTCTTTCACCATTAAAAACTGAAGCGCTTCTTGACAATGTGATATAAATCATTCCAAACACCACGAGGTGGTGATTTCGTATGAATTGCACAATGCCGTTTGTACGGATATGTACGATTTTTTAGGAAAAACATAAACATGATACCAAACCCTGCCCCTTAAACCTGAAAAAAAAAGTGAAAAATACATCCCGGAGCAAAGAGGACACTGACAACACGTCGACAGACAAGACAGAGCCGGTTACTTTTGATATGAAACAAAATTTCAAATATCGTAATTTTTTAAAGAAGTTTAAACACTAAATAGCGTCTAGTGTGTGTTTAATGTGTGGTGACAGATCGCTGTAGCTCCTCGTGAACCGATCATCTCTTCATACTAGTTCATTTATAGCATCAAATAAACATGAATGAACATTAGATTAGTTGTTTCAAGTGCGGAAAGACAATTTTTCAAGTTCAAGTTCACCAACATTAATCTACTAACTCCCCTGACTGCTTTGATGGGCAAAATGGCGGATTCAGGGTTATGATTGGTTAGATCGCCTGTCAATCAAACTCCCAGGGAAGGATCAATTGGCTCAAACACAAAATAGTTATGAACCGTCATGAGAATTAGGCTCCGTTTATACTAGTGTGTTTTAGTTTTAAAACGCATAAGTTTTGCTATGGTTATGCCTATCGTTTACACTACTCTGGCGTTTTCGAACCTCAAAAATGGAGACTTTCGAAAACGCTGCTGTTTTTAGTTTGAAAACGCCGGGGTTACGTTTCAACATAAATGCACCAAAATGGAGACTTTTGAAAACGATGTGCAATCGTTATACAATAATATGGAGACTGAACTGCAATCTTTACTGGCTTTGTTGACATTTTAGCAGCCATTGCGCAGTTAAACTCTGCGTTTTTTTTAATACTGCAGCTACCTAGAGCAGAGCTTCCCAAACTTAAGAGGGGCAAGGCCCCCCAAAAACATTGCAAAAGCTCCACGACCCCACCGTTAAAAAATATATACCGACATTTACATACAAATACATTTATTAACAAATTTGTAAGAATTTCATGTAAATTATGATGTAAAAATTCTTTACAAATATATTTAAATCCATAACAATAACCTTACATACTTTAAAAAAAAATCGAATTTGAGAACAATTGGAATATTTTAATTATTTTAATATATTGATTTGGACTAGCTACGGCCCCCCTGCAATACCGCTACGGCCCACCGGGGGGCCGCGGCCAACAGTTTGGGAAGCACTGCGCTAGAGTTTACACTTGTACATGGTCATGTGACATGCGTTTTCGCTCGAGTAGTGTAGACGGAGATCGTTTCTGAAATGCTGTGGAAAAGCCAGTGTAGACGAGGATCGTTTTTCATTTTAAAACGCCGTTTAAAACGAAAACGCACTAGTGTAAACGGGGCCTAAGCATAGAAACAGCGTTTTTCTACTTTAGTTTGAAAATCTTAAAAAAAAAGTTTAGAACTGAAAGTTAAAATTTGAATGCAAACGCCGCTGTGATAAAAAGAAAGGCGGACAACCTGTCACTCACATGAGATCCACCAATAACAAACCGCGACCATCCAAGCATCCAATCAATACCCACAACAAAATCAAGTCCCGCCCTACATTTTTTCTTGTTGGACAAGCCGTTTCAATCAGATATATGTTTGGGAGTTATGACTGCGCCAGATATGGCAGGGACTGTTTGCTCGAATAATAGCAGGCAAAGAGGATGTTTGAAAAAGAATGTTTGGTGGTGCAGAAAATACACACTTCACCTTTATGTGCAGGATTTGTAATTCATTGCTTCCTGGTCTGAATACTTTTGTAAGGCATCACATGTGTGGGGCTTGGCCTCAGCGGTCAGCATCCTTTGCACTAAGTGGACAGAGTCATAATTTAAAGGTCATCGTTCACAAATAGTCATGAGGGGTCATAGGTTAACATGACCAGAGAACTGTGCTAGTATTGCTTTGTGTGACAAATACAAGCTGCGTCAGTGACAATGAAAAGCGAAGCGCTTCACTTTAAATTTGTGTTTGTGTCATTACATGATTTCAGACTGAAAGACACAGATTGGCTAAATATGTACTGCTCATTTCCCATCAGTCATTACTGGATATCTCAATGTGCAGTGCCTCAGATGTGCTTCATAAATCCATAACACTAAAACATGTCGTGCTGTCAGTTACCGCAGGAAATCATTCTCAGCTTGTAAAAATAAGAATGCTGTCATCTAGGGGCAAACACACCACAAGGTTTAAAGCTGAAATGTGAAGCTCGGTGATACTTTGCACAGAGAAGGGATTTTCTTTGCTACACTTTCAAATTGTATGTATTTTCACATTTATCACAGTACAATGCCTTGCCCCATAGACTTCCACTATTTGCATTACTGTACAAATACATTTTTTATTTTTGCAAACTAAAGCTACTAGAATTTTTTTTTTCCTGTGGTAATTGACAGCGTGCGGCTGAACCCTACGGAAGCTTGTTTCTGCCATGGATTAAAAAGAGACCTTTTATCTTGCAATTCTGATTTCATTTCTCGCAGTTGTGTTATATCTAACATTTCTGACCTTTTTTTTTTCGCTCGAGTTTACAACATACAATCTCTCCGAGGAAAGAGAGATAAACTGGGAATTGCGAGAAAAAAAGTCACAATTGTGAGACACAAACTAGACATTTATCTAACAATTCAGAGATTTTTCTCGTAATTGCGAGTTTATACCTTAACAATTGACCCTTCGCAAAGACCAGCCCCTTTTTCATATTTCAAATATTGTAATTTTTTAAAGAAGTTTAAACAATAAATAGCGTCTAGTGTGTGTTTAATGTGTGGTGACAGATCGCTGTAGCTCCTCGTGAACCGATCATCTCTTCATACTAGTTCATTTATAGCATCAAATAAACATGAATGAACATCAGAAGGAATGTTGAAGTGTGGAAAGACGTGAGGACACACAATTTTTCAAGTTCAAGTTCGCCAACGTTAATCTACTAACTCCCCTGACCGCTTTGATGGACAAAATGGCAGATTCGGGGTTATGATTGGTCAGATCACCTGTCAATCAAACTGCCGGCGAAGGTTCAATTACCTTTTTTATTTGTTTATTCCGTGGCAGAAACATGCTTCTAGAATACCCAATCAAAACAAAAAGACAAAAATATTTAGCTCAGCACAAAAAACATGCACAGACAGAGTTTATATTGAACTGAAATACGTTTTGCAGTCTTTTAATATGGCTAATTTGCGTTGCATTTGAGAAGCCGGACCGAGGGCAGCAAAGCTAACAAGATTCACCCACTGTATTTGTTACACTTACAATCTGGGTCTTTATTTTTATGTTGTTTGGAATTTTATTTGGAAAGTGCTGTGTGCTTTCCACAAAAAATCCAAGTATAAGCTTTACGCTGCGTTCACACTGCTAGTGACTTTGGTTATATGTTCAGACTGCAGGCCAATCGGATTTCTCTCAAATCAGATCTTTTCAGGCGGACTGTCCACACTATTAATTACAAGTGATCAAATAAGATTTGTGTGTCTAGTGAAGCAAAAGGCAGTTTGAAATCCGATTTGAGAAGCCAGAGTGTCCAGACTCAGACACATCAGTAAAAATCTGATTGGAATCGCATTTCAAATCACCTCCATAAATGTGGTTTGAATCAGATTTGAAATAACACGATTTCGTGCTGTTGTTGTTTTTTATATCCAGACTTTTAAAAACCCATCTGGATAGAATATCATAAATTATAGGACAGTTAGGGATTAAATCTCTTCCGTCTTGTCGTCGACCAGGGTTGCCAGGTGTTCACAACAAAATCCTCCCACTTTTTACTCAAAACTAGCTCAAAAACAATCGTGTTTCAGGGGCGTCCCCTAGTAAAAATCACGTTCCAGGTGGTAAAAATTATCATTCCCCTGTTAAAATTAACATTCCAGGGCTAAATATCATGTTATTTGGGGTCGCTTCAACTCGCGGCAACACTCCACCACAGTGACGGATCACGTGAGCTCCACTGACTTCACTCCAATTGGATGTCATGCCTAAAAGTCGCTCTTCATTTGCATAAAGTTAAACATGAGCGGTGCAGGGCTGATGACACAAGTTTATTAGCATCACACTGGTTCGCTCGACAAACACCCAGTAGGATTTTCGCAAAAAAATACAGCTCTCCATTGAAATGAATGGGATTGTGTCGCTCTGTCGCTGGTACTGTGAATGCAGCTTTACTCTATTAAACTGGGAATGCATAGCATAACAGATCTGAGATCAGTTTTGCTGCTTTTCACAGGATACTTAAAGGTAAAGAGCGAATGGTCAAGCTGGTCCTGGGTCACTTCTGAATGGGGTAACACAAGTCCCTTTAGTGGTAACCTCTGTATTCAGCAGTGGATGGTATTGTCTCTTTGTATTTATAGTGCTCAATGACTTCTGTAAGTATTGCACCTGAGAGGGTTACCGAAACATTTTTAGCAAGATGGAAAGGCATCGAAATGATCAATCTTTTTTAACCAACATGCATAATCATTAGCCGGACTGAACTATCATTAGTTAACCTGAACTAATGTATATATACATTTAGTGCACTCCCTCATATGGTAATTTTGCCTGAATATGTTAAATTTACTGTCATGCAACAAGAAAAAATGAAAAAGAAAAAAAAACAACAACAACAAACAAACAAGAAACATGCCCTGTACTGAATGTATCTTGCTTGCCTTTAAAATGTGTGGAGAAAACTCTTGTCACAGGTGTCATTTATGTCAACTACTGGAACGTGCAACACTTGCATGATACACACAAACACACGTCAACAGGACAAACTCACAGCACACAAAACACGCATAATAAAAGCACTCTGTCATTTTAGATTCGCATGTAAAAGGTCATTTGAACAAATCCAGCATTTTAAAAGAGATTTGACTGTGAACCTTGCAAAAACTGCACAAAATATGATAGGGAATTTACATTTGTTATTTAAGAACCGAGGGTCACGTACATTTTAAATTGAGTTATTGTGTCGTATTGGATATATGTAGATATCTCTTACATCAAAACGAAAAAAGAATTTATTCAAACCCCTCATAACACAGTGATAAAAAGCTAGCAGTTTGTGCAACGAGTATAAAATTCTTACATCTGAATTCATACATCTGAATATTTTGCTGGTATGTGAGTGTGTAACATCAGATTTGGATGACACAGCTGACCCAGTTCTTTCGCAAAGGGTTGAAAATAGCCATGCTGCAGAAAGCAGAGAGTGGGTAGATAAATGTGTGCTAGTTTAGTGTAAAATATGTCCCACTGAGGGTGGGAGTGTTATGATCATTGCACCAGTGACATAATGTGCTGAATGTGCATAATACGGTACAGTATATACAGTACACACACACAAACACAGCTTTAGACACTCCAAAATAACCTATTACAGTTATTGTGCTGAATTTTTTGTCTTTAATGGTAAAGGCGGTCAGCAGGAATGATTGTGGTATGAGCATTAGTATGCATTCACACATGCACGTTTGTGTATGTAATCTAAATGATGGGGAAGCTACCAAGATACTCTTATTTTAAAATAGTTCAACTACATATTATTTATCAACTATATATTATTTTTTTCTTGTTTTCTTATCTGCAATTCACTGATTGACAAGGCTTCCCCTTCAGGGTTCGTAAGTTTTTGGCGGGGTTCACGTTCACCTGGTAAAATTCACATTCCGGGGCTAAATATCATGTTATTTTGGATAGTTTAAACCCATGGACATGAAAAACCTGTTGCAAATTGCGCAAATAGCGTCTCTTGTTGGTAAATGCTATTTACACTAGCTCCGCCCACCAATGCCTATTCAAGTTTTTAAAATCACATACAAAATTCAGTGGCGCAGTAGTAGCAACTCTGGTTTTTATCGCGATTAACCTCGGGTTCGAATCCGCTTTTCGCCGAGCTCGCACTTATTTTCAATAAAAATTAAAATAATAATTTTCTAAAAGTGAAAAAACTGCGAACGAGTGTTTAATAATATTAAAAGTGTTTATTGGGTAGGGTTAGCGAGGTTTTTATTCTCCCAGTGTGGCAGCACCCAATTAATTTTAATAAATATAATCATTTACACTATATTATTGCATCCTGTTAAATGTACAAAACTACTGAGGTGCAAATAGTATCTGCCAATGTGAAGTATAGACAGCATTTAATTACTATTTACTCTTATTGCCAAGAACTGATACTTTTATATTAAGTAAATAGAATCCATCGCTATTTTCGTCTAGTGTAAAAGAAAATAGTGCCAAGAAAATGCTGCTATTTTCACTTAGTGTAAATAGCATCTGCAGGTATTTACAGCGATTTTAAGATAAAAAGTTGCAATTATACTTCCAAGCTTACATAGTTAAGAGAATACATTTTAACGCAAAAAAAAAATCTTATATACACTCACTAGGAACACCTGTTCAATTTCTCATTAATGCAATTATCTAATCAACCAATCACATGGCAGTTGCAATCTCCTGAACTCCAAACTGAATGTCAGAATGGGAAAGAAAGGTGATTTAAGCAATTTTGAGCGTGGCATGGTTGTTGGTGCCAGACGGGCCGGTCTGAGTATTTCACAATCTGCTCAGTTACTGAGATTTTAACGCACAACCATTTCGAGGGTTTACAAAGAATGGTGTGAAAAGGGAAAAACATCCAGTATGCAGCAGTCCTGTGGGCGAAAATGCCTTGATGATGCTAGAGGTCAGAGGAGAATGGGCCGACTGATTCAAGCTGATAGAAGAGCAACTTTGACTGAAATAACCACTCGTTACAACTGAGGTGTGCAGCAAAGCATTTGTGAAGCCACAACACGCACAACCTTGAGGCGGATGGGCTACAACAGCAGAAGACCCCACCGGGTACCACTCATCTCCACTACAAATAGGAAAAAGAGGCTACAATTTGCACGAGCTCACCAAAATTGGACAGTTGAAGACTGGAAAAATGTTGCCTGGTCTGATGAGTCTCGATTTCTGTTGAGACATTCAGATGGTAGAGTCAGAATTTTGCGTAAACAGAATGAGAACATGGATCCATCATGCCTTGTTACCACTGTGCAGGCTGGTGGTGGTGGTGTAATGATGTGGGGAACGTTTTCTTGGCACACTTTAGGCCCCTTAGTGCCAATTGGGCATCGTTTAAATGCCACGGCCTACCTGAGCATTGTTTCTGACCATGTCCATCCCTTCATGACCTCCATGTACCCATCCTCTGATGGCTACTTCCAGCAGGATAATGCACCATGTCACAAAGCTCGAATCATTTCAAATTGGTTTCTTGAACATGAAATGAGTTCACTGTACTAAAATGACCCCCACAGTCACCAGATCTCAACCCAATAGAGCATCTTTGGGATGTGGTGGAACGGGAGCTTCGTGTCCTGGATGTGCATCCCACAAATGTCCATCAACTGCAAGATGATATCCTATCAATATGGGCCAACATTTCTAAAGAATGCTTTCAGCACCTTGTTGTATCAATGCCATGTGTTTGGGGTCAAACACAGTATTAGTATGGTGTTCCTAATAATCCTTTAGGTGTGTGTATGTCACCTTTACAGCAATCTATTGTATAAGGTGCTATATAAATAAACATGACGACTGGAGTGCTGCATTGCACATATGTGTAAACATCTACATCAATCTGATCAGATGTTTTCTCATGTTTATTTGATTGAGGAAAGCATGCAGCAAATATTTACTACTAACCTGTTTGTGTATAATTTCCTAATAGAAATAGATCACCTAAGACAATTAAGGTAAAATTATTTATTTTTTCAGTTGTAAATCATTGTCAGTTGAGAACTTACAAATGGTCAAAATGGGAATAACAGCATTACAAGAATACAGCAAGAATTCAACGGTCGTTATCCATGATTTATTCTTCAACCAAAACTGTCTGATAACAGACCCCAGTCAGGGTAGACACCATATTGAATTTTACATGGATGAAAACAAGGCTGAGGGATAGAGTTAGGCTTTACATGTGCCGTATAAATGTCTTATGGAGTCGTCTTTTGGAAAGATATTTCATCAGCTGAACAATCGACATGTACAATCCATTGAATACCTCCCTATAGTATCCCTCACAGCCTTGCTTTCATTCCTGTTAAGCACTGTCAGTGCCATAAGGTCTATATGGGAGTATATGGGAGACAAAGGGTGCAGTATTTGGCTAGTGTCACAGAGTCATACTTCTGACTGTCGGCATGAAGTCTGGTCCACTTCGCAGCTTATTCTGGAATCAAACACCAAAGATTGTTTCCCTGTATGTTAAATGATACATGAAGCGATAAATATAATAGCATATCAGATCATTCGGTTTTTAGTACACAGCTGCTGTATGTGGAGCGGGATTTGAACTCCGCCCAAGTTGTTTGCATTGTGAACAGCCTTTCGATCGTTGCCAAATGTGTCGCTTTTCTGCAGTAAAGCATCGTCAGTGTGATTGCACCTTAACAGAGAAGAGACAGAATCAATAGTTGGGTTTCCATTACAGATTTGCGCAAAACTTTTGCGATATTTTCTAAACGTCGATTAAAATCTATTGCGAAAGGATGGCGTTTCCATCAACTGATGTTATGAGATTAAATGTTATTTTTTCCTCTCGCGATAAGTCATTCCAAAAATCATGGGTTAGTAGGTTTAAGTACATCGCAGCCACTGCATTTTTGATCGAAGGTGCGTTTCCAAACATTAACGGCAAGGAAAGCGGCATGTATGAGGCGTCTCTGGGTGTTTCTCCCTCCTATCAGCTTCGAGGTCTTGATCAATTGTGGCATTTCTTTCTTGTTTAGGATCCAGTATTCCCATAATTCTTTTATGAGTTTAATAAAGAACTCTGTCTCGTCCAAACATTGTCTTTTACCTACGCCAGGTGACCTGTAAACGCGAAAAAACTTTCCATTGCAGTTTTGCGAAATTAAAATATTTTGAATATATTGTAAAATATTTTCTGCAATATACGGGAGTTTTGGTGAAATTGACGCGTTTCCATTGGGCGTATTTTCAATTTCAATTTGTGCAATTTGAAGGGTAACAGAAACGCAGCTATTGTCTCTCTATCGTAATGTGCCTGTATAGGACAAGGTAACAAAAAAGAAAAAGACTTTTCCACCTCAACTGTCTTAGGATTGTGTCTTTTTATCCCCTAACAACAGAAGACAATTTCTGAAACACATGCCCCTCAGGATGCAAGAATATAAGAACATAAATAAATGAATGGCAAGATAAAAAAAAGGAGGAAAAACATCAGCTATAAAAAAGGCAGCATCCAAAGCGGTTAGGAGTCTGACGCCTACTAAATCCCCAAATTCTTTGGCTTTTCAAAAGGCACAATGTAAAATCATCAGATATCCAACAGAACTCTTCAAATAGCTTCATAGGCCATACACAGTACTTCCCAGGCCATAATGTCAATGTTGCAGTGCACTGTGCGACATAAGCTCAATTCTCTTGCAAATACATAAGCTTTCAATTTATAACCTACTTATAGATATATATACATCTGAAAAACATAGATATGTGCACACATAAAATCAGGTATTGTAGGTGCAGGTATGAAACTGCAATATGTACATAAAAATTCAGGTGCATAAAATGTTTCGTACAGCATTGTTATTGCACTAGGGAGTTTCTCCCGTTCTGGACGCGCCCAGCATCTAAAAACCTTCCACAACAAACCACAACTGAGGGTCCGAGGTTTCCAAGAGTCCTTTCCAAGAACTATGCAAAAGATCATGGTCTCCGCAGATGAAATCAGGTCTCCATGGGGGTGCTATTGCAATCTGGGATAGAAGTTGGATTGGGATTGCCTTCAGACCTCAGTTGGATCATCTCTGGAGGGATGTCCTGCTTGTGAGGGTGCTGGTAGTGGTTGTACTGTGAGTTGGGGTGTTTGTAAAGACCTTGTCTGCTTTGGTTGTAGTTATAGTGCTGGAATCCATCTCCGACAGACTGGTCTGAAGCAAAATTGGGATTGTACCAGGTGTAGCGTGCTCTACCTTGCTTGTGCTGCCCTTGGACGGACCCACCGTCTTTACGCTCAGCGTTCCCAGCCTGCTCGTTGGTTAAATATCCATCGAATGGATTCCGTCCCCTGTTTCGTGGTCGTTGCCTGTTACCCCAGTTACCGTAGCCTCGGTTACCGTGATTGCGCCGTTGTTGGTGATGATTGTGTTGCCATTGGCCCTTGTTTGGCGAGGGAGAGGACTGGAAGGTATGAACCAAATCAGTATCGGAGGATGGCTGAAAAGATGGGTCCTCCTGTTCACCTTCTTGGTTTGCAGACGGGCCCCAGATGAAGCCTCTGTGCTGGGGATTATTCTTAAAGGGGAACTGTAGCTTCCTCTCTTGAGGCGGCAAAAAACGTCCGGTGCCTGGCAAGAATGGCCCATTGGCGATGCGAGGGGTTTGAGGATTCAAAGATGGATTTGAGAATCGAGACGATGCTGTACTAAACGGGTTGTTCTGAGAGTGTACTGAGGGAGTGGTGTAGAGGGCATTGTTTGGCTGATTGTTGGTTCCTTTGCGGCGTTTAGGGTCGTGATACTTTTCCGGGTACTGCCAGCGATGACGACCACGCCGGTACCCTGAATCCTCGTCGCGTCTGTGGACTTGTGTTGGCGATTCATCAGCTCTGGCCCCACCAAATTCAGCGTCCTCATCGTCTCCCTGAAACAAAAATACCATGAAAATCTTGACATTGGCTTTAAAGGTGATTTTTTTACTGTACTTCGGTGTATTTTCTTTGATCTGTACTTTATCGAGTATTAAAAACTAATACTTTGCTTCAGTGCATTACAAAGCATAATATCTTACTCCATTACATTATTAAAAACATATGGAAGCTAGTTTACACCATAAAATAAAATAAAAAAGCTAATTGAGATTCTTTATATCACAAATCGAACTTTCTTTCCTCGCAATTGCAAGTTTATATCTCACAATTCTGACTTTTTTTTTTAGAATTGCAAGTTTATATCTTACAATTCTGACTTTTTTTTTTAGAATTGCAAGTTTATATCTTACAATTCTGACTTTTTTTTTTAGAATTGCAAGTTTATATCTTACAATTCTGACTTTTTTTTAGAATTGCAAGTTTATACCTTACAATTCTGACTTTTTTTTTTTAGAATTGCAAGTTTATATCTCACAATTCTGACTTTTTTTTTTAGAATTGCAAGTTTATATCTCACAATTCTGACTTTTTTTTTTAGAATTGCAAGTTTATATCTCACAATTCTGACTTTTTTTTTTAGAATTGCAAGTTTATATCTCACAATTCTGACTTTTTTTTTTAGAATTGCAAGTTTATATCTCACAATTCTGACTTTTTTTTAGAATTGCAAGTTTACATCTCACAATTCTGACTTTTTTTTTTAGAATTGCAAGTTTATATCTCACAATTCTGACTTTTTTTTTAGAATTGCAAGTTCATATCTCACAATTCTGACTTTTTTTTAGAATTGCAAGTTCATATCTCACAATTCTGACTTTTTTTTTAGAATTGCAAGTTTATGTCTCACAATTCTGACTTTTTTTTAGAATTGCAAGTTTATATCTTACAATTCTGACTTTTTTTTTAGAATTGCAAGTTCATATCTCACAATTCTGACTTTTTTTTAGAATTGCAAGTTCATATCTCACAATTCCGACTTTTTTTTTTAGAATTGCAAGTTTATATCTCACAATTCTGACTTTTTTTTTAGAATTGCAAGTTTATATCTCACAATTCTGACTTTTTTTTTTAGAATTGCGAGATATAAACTCAATTGTCAGAAAAAGTCAAATGTGAGATAACTCGCAATCGCGTGTTATAATGTCAAATTGTGAAGGAAAAAACGTGTTTTTTCTCAGAATTGCGAGATTATATCTCACCATCGTGACTTTATAACTCTCAATTGCATGTTATAAAGTCAGAATTGCAGGATATAAACTCACAATTGTGAGATAAAAAGTCAGAATTATCTTTTTTTAGATTTTTTTATTCAGTGGGGGAAACAAGCTTCCATAAAAACACTGCAGAATCCTTACATTTACATTTATTCATTTGGCAGACGCTTTTATCCAAAGCAACTTACAAGGGGAGCAATTAGGGGTTTCATGCCTTGCTCAAAGGCACTTTAGTCATGGTATCAAAGGTGGAGAGAGTGCTGTTCATTCACAATCCCCACTTTCAATTCCTGCCGGCATGGGAATCGAACCAGCAACCTTCAGGTTACAAGCCCGACTCCCTCACCATTAGGCCACGACTACCCCATTCCCCATACTGCTCCGAGATGTGATAGTAATGTCAGTGAAAGACAGTGATCAAATCCCTGTTCTCATTGGTGTCAAAATAAAAGTCTTGCTTTAAACAGAACACTTATCGGCTAATACCAATAATGATAAAAATAAATAAATAAAAAACAATATCAGCCGATTTATTGGCCTTGGCAATATATTCGTTGACCACTACGTGAAATTACACCTTTAACAAAAGTATATGATTTGTATATTTCCTCCTTCAATGATTACTTATTCCACAAGCAAAATGGTCTAGTAAAAGCATGGTTACACATGATGAAATCAAACAGTTTGTCGTTTTTCGGGACAGGTTTAACGGAAATAATTAATGCCATACCAACAGATGAATAATTCAATACTTAATGCAATTATCACTTCTGAAGTAAAAACTGAATAATTTAAAGCACAACTTTAGATCAAATTTAGATCCAGGTGCAACGACTCCTGGAAGTTGTGTAAGGTGAGTCAATCAGATTTTCAGTCAGCGCTTGCCAGTTTTGTTTGCATCATACAGTTAGTAAATGGACTGGGGAGAAGTGTAGGTATATTTTGTGGCTGTTTCAGACACACAAGCGTTACCTGAACTTCGACAGGGAATATTTTCTCCATCTTCACCATGCGATCCCTTAGCGATCGTATCTCCTCATCCTTCATATTATTCTGCAACTTCACTTCCTGCAGTATATCAGTCAACTTGTCAATATGAGCTTTGAGATCTCCCATATCCGCCTTTCCTCCTTCATTCCCTCCTCCTCCTCCTCCTGTGGCAGTTCTTTCCTCTCGGTCTCCCTCCTCTTCTCCGATGCCCACAGTCTCACATACGTCCTTCGCCACACTTTTCCAGGTCTCTCTCTCCTGAGGGTCTTTTTGGCCGTATGTCCGACAAAGCTCCTTCATCCTGACAATAGCCAAGGCCTCGATTTCTTGCCGCGTGTGCCTAAAGTCTCCAAGCGCCACCTTGAGAGGAGAAATAAAAAGTCATGCTCCAATTAATGTAAACTCCTGCTTATGTAAATGTCTGCAAGTTAGACATTATGTGTCCAATCAGATTGGTGCAAGCAGGATTTTAAACCAGGATTAGGCCTTAGTTGAATTAGGACATTTAAGTAGCTTTTATAAACGTGGCTTAGAAAAAAACTTTACTGGTGTGCATCTTGAGACAAAACAATGGCACTGACACGTTTTAAGATGTGTCAGTACAAGATGCTTTTAATTAAAACAGCTCAAACATGCATTTTGCCTCGTCTGTGGATCCAGGCATTAGTCGACCAAATTTGTATTAGTCAGAAGCAGAAAAAAAAAAACCTCCACAGGAAGTGGCACAGTCACTAGGGATGATAAGATTCACTGATTCGTATCGTATACAAGTTGGCATCTGTATCGTGATGCATCGTTTCCAGCATATATAATTATTAGTAGATACGCTATATTTTTATTATTTAGAAAGTGAACAACAGGGTTGGGGGAGTAACGAAATACAAGTAACTTAGTTACGTATTTAAAATACAACATTTGAGTAACTGTATTTCATTACAGTTACATTTTAAATGGGTGGTAATCAGATTACAGTTACATCTGAAAAGTGTTTTAGATTACCAAAGTGATTACTTTGAGTTTTAATGTCATTTAAACAGCGATTGGTGATTCTCTGACTCTGACAGTCTGAAAAAGAGGAGTTAAGTTTCATCAACATTTTAATACTTTTAAGAGGATCATAAAAATGTAGTTATTTTTATTTAGTTCTGTCCTGAACAAGACAAAATGACTGAATTTATAAAAAAAATTGTCCAACTGTCAACCTAACTGTCCTGTCATGACCTGATGATCCACGACTGTTTTCATGTTTTGTGAGTCATTTTATAATTCACTCGACACTGCAACTTTTTCTCACAATTTGTTTTTTTTCCCTCAACTGTGAGTTTGCATTTGCAGTTGGGAGATATAAACTTGCAATACTGACTTTTTGTCTTGCAATTGTGAATTTAGTATGAGTTTATATCTCATAATTCTGACTTTTCTCAATATTGCGAGTTTATATCTCATAATTCTGACTTTATAACTCGCAATTGCAACTTTATATCACACAATTCTGAGGTAAACATCAGAATTGTGAGATAAAAACTTGCAATGACCTTTTATGTGTTTGTTCCACACTTATTAGTATTCTAAAGTATTTAGATTAAGTTACTAAACTTCAGTAATGTAACGAAGTACGTTACAAATTACTTTTTAAAGCATGTATTTTGTAATCTGTAGTGAAATACATTTTAAAAGTAACCAACCCAGCTCTGGTGAACAATAATGTGTGATCAATATTTTGTATGTAGATTGATCTCTCCTCTCTAAACTGTTTCGTCACCACTGCTGCTGTGTGAATATGGTGTATTACAGCACTGCAGAGACCGAGGCGCGTCCTGAGAGTCACAGAGAATATAGATTGACATGTTTGTGAAAGGGCCATGCATTAGAAGTCAGAAGTCACTTAAGTTACTTTATGATTTGCTCTCTGTTTGAACCAAAGGAATAAAAGCAAACTATCTGTACCATATTCAGGGCCCAATAATTTCCTTGATGCAGAAAACACAGACGGAATCGTGGAATCCATTTATAAAAACGGAATTTTTTACTTTAATGTGGAATGTCACGGAATTTGTCAAATGGATGAATAAAACAGAAGTAGGTGGGGACACTTAAATCAAATCTCGATATTGACTAATGTCTGTGAATATTAAAACGCAAAAAGACTATTTGAATTTGATTCCTGAATGTTTTGCGTGAATGGCGCAGACGTCCGAATATGTTTACTATGCATACTGAAGCAAACGTGATGCTCGTAGTGTTTTTTCCAGTGTCTTCATCTGACTATATGACGACATGAACACAAACTTCATCTCTAGAGTCACTTCATGAGCATTTTACCTTTTCAAAATAAAAGTTCGGTTTAACTTGAAACAGAAATAGCCCTATTACTATTGTAGCTCTATGAACTACTGTTGTATTACTATTGTATGGTTTAATGTATGTCTTAAAGTAATACTACTAAGATTTTTGAAATTACTTTTAACAGTAATTTGGAAAAAATTAAATAAAACAGGATTTGACAAAAATAAGCCCTACATATTGAATTGCATGGCATCATATTTTTTCACAGCATTGAATGGGATTGTGTTGAATCGAATCGTACTGAATCGTAATAGGGTTGAATCGTATCGCATCGGTAGCTGCTTCATATGTATCTTTAATGTATCATATTGTTGGCTATGAATCGAGATGCGCATCACATCGGCCTCAGTTATGGAGATGCACATCCCTAACAGTCACATGGTCCATGATGGACAGATCGTTAACATGTGGTAATTATTTCAGGCAGGAATTTCAAACGTTTGGCGATCATTCATTAACCTTAACCATGGCTTATCATTCGAAACATGCCTAACGTTAGCCACTTTACATGGCCAAACAAATCACGATTCATTACTAACTTTCATTCTAAAACGAAACAATGTAGAAGCAACTGAAACCACATGTATGCAAAAATTCATGCTCTTGGTGGACATGTTAAGAAGAATTTTTAAACATATAGCCTTAGTTAGTGCCTGCATTTCCCATTTTAGATTTAAAGTTAGACTTGAGCACAATGAGGCACCTCATAGCAGATCTCTTTAACGGCCTGTGTGCGAAGCTCTTCCAAGCTGAGTCTGTGTTTGGACTCCTGGGAGGCAGGTATGCGGCGACGCTGCGGGATCTGATATACACGTAGCGGCTCCCTCCTCTTCCCACTGCTGGGCAAACCACACTTCTTCACGATAGACTGCATCTGCAAACAATCAGCAAGAACAGAACACTTACTTCCCATCCAGTGAAATCAAGTGTTCAGAAACAACTGCACGCAGTGAAACAGAAAAGAACAGAACGCAGTGGTCTCGAGATGAGACTTTAAAACAAACCATTTTAAGATAGCATCTCAAAAACACTCAAGGTGTAAGATTATCTCTTTTTTTTTTTTTTTTTAGAAAAATTACTGCGAGATGAATATAAAAAATATAAAGGTTTTTAAAAGTTTATTCTTTTCATTCACTTTCATAGTATTGTAGACTGAAGAATTCCTAAAAAAATAAAATAAATATTGACATAAAATTCATGTGACTTAGGTGCAAAATTTCAAAACAAGTCTTCAAAGAGCTTTTTTAACAATAATGTAAACTAGATAGAAAAGTTTGTCGAGACAAACTTTAAGTTGGCTTGAAAAAGCCTAGCCAGAAAATTTGAAGTAGTTTGAAAAGCGTGAAGTTTGAAATAGTTTTTCGGTTTTAGTTTAGAAGTTTTTTAGTTTAGAAGATAGATAGATAGATAGATAGATAGATAGATAGATAGATAGATAGATAGATAGATAGAAATGGTCAGATGATAGATAGATATTTGTTTTCAAATGATAGATAGATAGATAGATAGATAGATAGATAGATAGATAGATAGATAGATAGATAGATAGATGAGTTTGAATGAGTTTAAATGGCTTGGAATGGCAGCTTCATTGAGTTTAATTGGCTGTTTAAATTTGAATTTTGACAGTTGGAGTTTGAACAGTCTTGGCTCAACTGAACATTCAGGCAATGAAAGTCAATGGGATTTTTCCAAGTTTTAATCAGGATTTTTGGAAAACGTAAGTTCAATCAGTCTGAAAAGATATAGCAACCCGAGTCAGAACAGTCTGAAGGTCTGGTCCGAGTTTGGTGGTTGTAGCTTGAAAGTTCTAGGAGGAGTAGCGTTTAGAAATTTAGTCTAAGAAGAATGATAACTAGAACCTAAAGTTCGTAGAACAAACTTTGATGTTGGCTTGGGAAAGCCTTGAAGTGCAACCAGGGGGAAAGTGCACACACACTCATTATGCATTCAGAAGATGAAAGCGTCTAAGTTATTGCCACTTTAAGAGGCATTGCCCTTTTAATTGAGAGCTTCGAGCTTGCGAAATAAAATTAAGTCAAAGTCAAATCAAGTCATCTTTATTTATATAGCGCTTTTTACAAATCAAATTGTGGCAAAGCAGCTTTACATTAATAATTGGAAATAATTTTGGCTGCACAGCAGCTCCCAAAGAAAATGGTGTCATTGTGCAGCTTATTCTATATATTATTGATTCATGCCGTTGCAAAGATCAATAGTTATTAGTCTAGTTAATTTATGTATATATCCTGTATATCATGGTACTGAGCAATGTATGAAAGTTGTATTGTGAGCACTTCCTGTGTTATTTGCCAATTCATGAAGAATCGCTTGTTTGTTTTCCTCAGGTGTAAGGTGCTTTGGATAAAAGCGTCTGCTAAATGACTAAATGTAAATGTAAATGTATATCAGCAGTGCAGAAAACAGTGACGTAATCGTCCGGCTCAGCTCAGTTCACATACAACGGCGCCAATGCAGGCATATCAAAAACACTCGTGAATATGTGTAAATGAAGCATTTGAATACTTTCTTGTGATTAAATCTTGTGTAATCGCTGGAATGTTTGAATGAATTAACACACATGACAAAGTGTCCTGAACTGTAAAATGAAAGGGAGAGCCGTCTATAACATGAGAGTGGCTCTTTCTGTCAATACTATACAATATAAATCTTTTTCATGTGTTTCTTTGCTTGTATATTATACAATCGCTTGAAAGTTTGAATAAAAGAGGCTGACAGACGCGAGACAGAACGAGCTGCGGGACGCGATGGCTGGCGACGCGGCGCGTCTGTAATTGTCGCAGAAAACCTTCCAAACTATATATGAAGCTTTTTAATACGTTCTTGTGATTAAATCTTGTGTAATCGCTTGATCGTTTTATTTATTAAGGTTTAAAAACCCTTAGAAATCAGGATCTTTCTCGATTTCGGGATCACTGCTTTCAGAGAAATGACGCGCGGCTCTTTGTTTAATCCGTTAGGAAAAGAAGTTTAAACCGATGACAAAACCTTCCAAACTGTATATGAAGCTTTTTATTACGTTCTTGTGATTAAATCTTGTGTAATCGCTGGAATGTTTGAATGAATTAACACATATACAAGACGAAATGTCCTGAATTGTAAAATGAAAGTAAGCTCTCTCTTTCTCCGTCTATAACATGAGAGTGGCTCTTTCTGTCAATACTCGCGATTAAAAAAATTATCTTTTTCATGTGTTTCTTTGCTTGAATGACACACATCGTCAACACATTAACACAGTCACACACAAAAACATTCAAACGATAAAAGAGGCTGACAGACGCGAGAATTAAAGAGCTTCGGGAAGCGACGGCTCTCGACGCGGCGCGTCTGTAATTGTCACAGAAAACCTTCCAAACTGTAAGTGAAGCTTTTTATTACGTTCTTGTGATTAAATCTTGTGTAATCGCTGGAATATTTTAATTAATTAACACATGAATTGTCCTGAATTGTAAAATGAAAGTGAGCTCTCCGTCCTAGGCGCTCTCCATCTATAACATGAAACGGGGCGTGTTCTTCACTGAGGGAACAGAAATGATGTCATTCACGTGCAGTACTGTCCACTAGAGGGAGCCACGAGACCGTGTTATGTTGTATTCTGGCTCATTTTATTCAGCTGAAAATGGGATTGTGGCTCCCTCTAAAGGACGGTACTGCACCTCTAGAGGGGGCATTTTTGTTTTTTCAATGCATTTCAATGGGAAAAAAATTGAGTTTGAAAATTCATATCTCGAGTTATGATCACGTGATTACTGTAAAAAGATATAGCAACCAAATACACCCCAGGGCCCACGTCTCTGGCAAGTTTGGGGCTTGGGGCATTAAAGCTCTAGGAGGAGTAGCAGTCAGAAAAAAAGGAACAGGAGAATAATAATAATGTGTAGAACAGTATGTTGGCTTTCCCAAGCCAACATAATAAGCTTAAGTAGCAGAACAGTAAGTTGACTCTTTCAAGCCAACTTAATAAATGAATTATAGTGCACAGGTTTGGATGATTATGTTAACACTTTAGTATGTGGAACAATTCCTTGCCGTCAATTTTGCAACAGCTAAGATTCGGTTCACAGCATTTCTCACTCATTTCTCTGTATCTGCAAACATTGAGTGACTGTCGCCAAAGACTCTTTAAGGCGAGTCATTTCACCCAGCGCTCAGCGGCCATCTTTAAACCCCTCTCTGGAAGCGATTTCAGTCACGCAAGTCTTTTATTTAGAATATTTCCACAGCAACTCTGATCAATGAAGCAATTTTAAAACAATGTTGGTTGTGTGTGTGTGTTAGAGAGAGAGTAACTAAGTCAAATGAGTTCAGGATCAATGTATTTGTGCTACAGAGGTGAGTGTCTGACCTTGTTGGCTGGTAGTTTCTCTCTGAGAGAAGAGATGAGCCTCCAGCTCTCCTCACATGACCGCTTATCTGAGTCATCACCACTGTCCGAGTCTGCATACTGCACACAGAAACAGAAATGTGTCTTAGTGAGCTAGAAACATGGCAACATGCTAACTGTCACGGGACCACACACAGCGTTCCTCACACAGGAGACTGGACTCACTGTACAGTTTGATGCAAAGATATATCCACATTGAAACAAAGACTAATTTAATTTAAAAATATTTTGCACTATTGGTTGAAACAAAGGAAAAATTTTATAACAAGGGTATACCAGACTGACCCCTGCCCATCTTGATCTTTCTAAACAAGAATGATTAGGACCAGGGCAGGGTAGGTTACTTTTAAAATGTATTTCACTACAGATTACAAAATACGTGCTTTAAAAAGTAATTTGTAACGTATTTCGTTACATTACTCAAGTTTAGTAACTTAATCTAAATACTTTAGAATACTTTGGAATACTAATAAGTGTGAAACAAACACAAAAAAAGTATTTGCAAGTTTTTATCTCACAATTCTGACTTTTTCGCTCAGAATTGTGTGATATAAAGTTGCAATTGTGAGTTATAAAGTCAGAATTATGAGATATAAACTCGCAATATTGAGAAAAGTCAGAATTATGAGATATAAACTCGCAATATTGAGAAAAGTCAGAATTATGAGATATAAACTCACAATATTGAGAAAAGTCAGAATTATGAGATATAAACTCACAATATTGAGAAAAGTCAGAATTATGAGATATAAACTCACAATATTGAGAAAAGTCAGAATTATGAGATATAAACTCATACTAAATTCACAATTGCAAGAAAAAAAGCTAGTATTGCAAGTTTATATCTCCCAATTCTGACTTTATAACTTGCAATTATGAGTTTAAATCTCGCAATTCTGAGAAAAAGAAGTCAGAATTGTGAAATGCAAACTCACAATTGTGAGGGAAAAAAACAAATTGTGAGAAAAAGTTGCAGTGACGAGTGAATTATAAAATGACTCACAAAACATGAAAACAGTCGTGGATCATCAGGTCATGACAGGACAGTTCAGTTGACAGTTGGGCATTTTTTTTATAAATTCAGTCATTTTGTCTTGTTCAGGACAGAACTAAATAAAAATAACACAATTTTTATGATCCCTCTTAAAAGTATTAAAATGTTGATGAAACTTAACTCCACTTTTTCAGACGGTCAGAGTCAGAGAATCACCAATCGCTGTTTAAATGACATTAAAACTCAAAGTAATGACTTTGGTAATCTAAAATACTTTTCAGATGTAACTGTAATCTGATTACCACCCATTTAAAATGTAACTGTAATGAAACACAGTTACTCAAATTTTGTATTTTAAATACGTAGCTAAGTTACTTGTATTTCATTACTCCCCAACCCTGGTTAAGACACAATGTGTGGGTAGACAAAAGGCCCTCATATATTTCAGTTGAAACTGAAGAACAAACTGATGTGACATCATTTCGGACAAAATCAAACCAAAACGAAGTTCTTTTAGAGTTTCTTTCACGCTGGTACTTTTGACAACCCTCCTCTCCCGTCTTTAACAGTGTGATTTCTTACCAGTCTCTGCTGTTCCAGTATCTGGTCAGCCTCCTCCTTCTCTTTGCGGTACTGATTCTCCAGATCCTGCAGTCTAAGAGAGAATGAGTTTGATGGAGAGAGAAACATTAGCAAGGAAACGCCTGCTGAAAGAAAAGAAAAAAAAACAAAACAAGCTTTTACATGTTTTTTTTTGCTGGTCCAAACTGGTCTAAAAGATGAACTACCTAGTGGTCTTGCTGAGGTTGGGCTGTAGACCAGAAACCTCGTTCCAAAAACCAGCTTGACCACACATTTTTATATTTCAGACACATATATACACCTGAACACAGATCCATCCATATAGGAACATCTGTTAAATGTTTTTTACCTCTTCTCCATCTCCTGCTTTATGTCAATGCCTTGTTTCTCCAGCAGTTCTTTCTGTGCGTAGCTCCAGTCCACTGGCTCCCCCTGCTGTTCCTGTGTGGCACTGCGCTCTCTCTCGAGTCGGGCCTGCTCAGGGTGGTTAAACCTGAACACATGGTTCTTCCCCATCACTATACGGTTACCTATACAGAACAAAGTGAAAGAGTTTTCAAGCTATAGGATGTTTTTGTAGGAAGATCCTATGTTAAAGATGCATTTTGGGAATCACATACTACTAGATCACTATTTCTGTATCACACAGAATTTTCTGTGAACAGAATGACCAGTGACATTTGCCATAAAGTAAAGTATACAACCAGAGAGCAATGTACTGGTTGCTGCATCCCATAATTCAACTTGACTTTCCTTCTTTCTAGACTCATCAACCGGAAAGCGAGAATGACGGTAAAAGAGACATTCTTTCTCTCTTCTGACTGCCGTTATCAATCTCTATATTTTTCCTCTTTTTGAAAGTTCTGAAAACTATTGTGGAGTTTTTCTTTTGCTATACGAGCAAATGGGAACATAAAAAAAACATTTATTGTAGTCTCTCACTCATTGCTATAAAAGTTTACCCAACAATACAGACTTCCGCTTCCGAGAACCCTGAAAAGGGTGTATTTAAATGCTAAATGTTTGTTTTCCAACTGTGTTCCGAAGGTGAATGAAACTCTTATGGATGTGGAACAACACAAGGCTGAGTAATGGCGTGTTCAATTCATGTGGGAAACATCACATTTACCAGCTGAACGTACATGAATGTCGTAAATACAAGTGGGAAATTCAGGATTTTCTTTAAGCCCCGATCTGCATGAGTTGGAGGCGTGTCAGTGAGAAACATGGAGGAATGCCACAATATTATAGGGATTTAGCAGTGACATTGTCAGGCTTTTCTATTGTCTGCACAAAATATGTAACGATAAAGTATGCAGTGGCTTCATAAATTAAAAACATTCATTTGCTATAAGTAGAAGTGCTGGATTTTCGTGTAATTAATTAAGAGAAGGCACACCGCCATCTTACTCCAACGAAAGTGACTTGAACGTCGTAAATACGAACTTCCCAGGAGGACTTGAATGCACCATAATTTATGACAATTTTCATTTTTGGGTGAACTATCCCTTTAAGACATTTTTTGAAAGAAAAAAAAAAATGCAGTTATTTCCAAATGAAAGTATTTGAAATGTTACTGTTGCACGACAAGTCCTGCATAACAGCGCTTTATTTAAAAAAAAAATAGTGTAGTAAACAATACACTAGTATTCCATTCAGAACCACGGAAATAAAAACTTCAAAAATTGAATTGAATAAAAGTCACCTTGTTTGAGGACAACACCGTCATTGATGCGTTTGCCATTGACGTACGTTTCTGCTCCAACTAAAGGCTCCAAAGTCACCACAACTGCAGACACACACACACACACACACACACACAGATATTTAGGTCTGAGATGTGATCACATGCATTTCAAACACTAAAAGCACAAGCGACGGATTTGTCTTTGTCATGCCCAATGTAACTTAATGCAGCGTAATGCAACGCAACTTAATGCAGCATCCGTATTTCCCCCATCATCCTTTAGCTAGCATTACATTATATGAGCACACTATCGTATTCAAATGCGCGATAAGATGCAAAATATAACTTAAATCTGTACTGGAGCGCTGTCTGTGAATCTGTGACAGACAGCACAGGCTTGAGTTAAATAAAGTCTTAAATGACTGTAAAGAGTTCATCAGATGTGTGTCAGATCTTAAAGTGACAGCAGCCTAATAAACCTGCTGCGGTGATGTCTGTCATTAATGTTAATGCAATGCAGACTGAGAAGTGTTTGATAACATATCATATCAGTTTCTGTATATTTTTCTACCCGTTAGTTGAAATATTTAAAATATACCGTCTTTGTGTTGT
This sequence comes from Zacco platypus, assembly GCA_038088235.1. Classification (NCBI taxonomy): domain Eukaryota; kingdom Metazoa; phylum Chordata; class Actinopteri; order Cypriniformes; family Xenocyprididae; genus Zacco; species Zacco platypus. The sequence continues at coordinate 3,754,399 of CM076082.1, read as the reverse complement.
TTTTACATCAATTTGGAGATTAAATGTGAAATTATTACAATATAAAAATATGAAATACTTTAAAAGTTAGGTGTGATTAATCATGATTAATTACAATAAAAAAATATGAAATACTTTAAATGTTAGGTGTGATTAATCATGATTAATTACAGACATTATTACAATATAAAAATATGAAACACTTTAAATGTTAGGTGCGATTAATCATGATTAATTACAGACATTATTACAATATAAAAATATGAAACACTTTAAATGTTAGGTGCGATTAATCATGATTAATTACAGACATTATTACAATATAAAAATATGAAATACTTTAAAAGTTAGGTGTGATTAATCATGATTAATTACAATAAAAAAATATGAAATACTTTAAATGTTAGGTGTGATTAATCATGATTAATTACAGACATTATTACAATATAAAAATATGAAACACTTTAAATGTTAGGTGCGATTAATCATGATTAATTACAGAAATTATTACAATATAAAAATATGAAACACTTTAAATGTTAGGTGCGATTAATCATGATTAATTACAGAAATTATTACAATATAAAAATATGAAACACTTTAAATGTTAGGTGCGATTAATCATGATTAATTGCAGAAATTATTACAATATAAAAATATGAAACACTTTAAATGTTAGGTGCGATTAATCATGATTAATTGCAGAAATTATTACAATATAAAAAGATGAAACACTTTAAATGCTAGGTGCGATTAATCATGATTAATTGCAGAAATTATTACAATATAAAAAGATGAAACACTTTAAATGCTAGGTGTGATTAATCATGATTAATTGCAGAAATTATTACAATATAAAAATATGAAATACTTTAAATGCTAGGTGCGATTAATCATGATTAATTGCAGAAATTATTACAATATAAAAATATGAAATACTTTAAATGCTAGGTGCGATTAATCATGATTAATTACAGAAATTATTACAATATAAAAATATGAAACACTTTAAATGTTAGGTGCGATTAATCATGATTAATTGCAGAAATTATTACAATATAAAAATATGAAATACTTTAAATGCTAGGTGCGATTAATCATGATTAATTGCAGAAATTATTACAATATAAAAATATGAAATACTTTAAATGCTAGGTGCGATTAATCATGATTAATTACAGAAATTATTACAATATAAAAATATGAAATACTGTAAATGTTAGGTGCGATTAATCATGATTAATTACAGAAATTATTACAATATAAAAATATGAAATACTTTAAATGTTAGGTGCGATTAATCATGATTAATTGCAGAAATTATTACAATATAAAAATATGAAATACTTTAAATGCTAGGTGCGATTAATCATGATTAATTGCAGAAATTATTACAATATAAAAATATGAAATACTTTAAATGCTAGGTGCGATTAATCATGATTAATTACAGAAATTATTACAATATAAAAAGATGAAATACTTTAAATGCTAGGTGCGATTAATCATGATTAATTACAGAAATTATTACAATATAAAAAGATGAAATACTTTAAATGCTAGGTGCGATTAATCATGATTAATTACAGAAATTATTACAATATAAAAAGATGAAATACTTTAAATGTTAGGTGCGATTAATCATGATTAATTACAGAAATTATTACATTATAAAAATATGAAATACTTTAAATGTTAGGTGCGATTAATCATGATTAATTACAGAAATTATTACAATATAAAAATATGAAATACTGTAAATGTTAGGTGCGATTAATCATGATTAATTACAGAAATTATTACAATATAAAAATATGAAATACTGTAAATGTTAGGTGCGATTAATCATGATTAATTACAGAAATTATTACAATATAAAAATATGAAATACTGTAAATGTTAGGTGCGATTAATCATGATTAATTACAGAAATTATTACAATATAAAAATATGAAATACTTTAAATGTTAGGTGTGATTAATCATGATTAATTACAGAAAAATGTGTGATTAATTAGTTGATTTTTTGGTAATCGACTGACAGCACGAATAACTACTTCATAACTATTTGTCTCCTTATGTGACATAAAACCTACGGATATTTATGCAATAAATAGCTCTACACTACCATGTCGGTAAGATTTTTTTTTAAATTTTTGAAAGAAGTCAAAAATACAGTAAAACACTTAATATTGAGAAATACTATTCCAAAAGAAAATAACTTTTCCATGTGAATGTATCTCAAAATATATGATCAAAGCTGAATTTTCAGCATCATTGAGTGTCACATGATCTAAAAAGTTCTAGTAATAGAAAGTTCAACAGAACAGAACTGATTTTAAATATAAACCTTTTGTAACATTGTCTTTAGTGTCACTTCAGTTCGAATCAGTGACTGTAATGAAAGTCATGTGACGGCTCTCACCCTCGTTATTGTCATTGACTTCACTGCAGAAGACGCAATGCAGCTCCTTTATAAACTGACCGCTAAGACGAATATCCACATCCTCCTGACCAACCCTGCAACACACACACACACAGGCATGAGACACACAGTCCAGTATTTACACAGAAACATCACTCCTTCACAAACTCACTGCTCACCTGGTGACTCCATCTTTAATATAATAGATCAGACACTCTGACATCAGAGGATCCTCGTTCAGATTCACCAGGTGGGGCGTCTGTGGAGAAAACGCATGACCTAATGAGGGCATGTTATGTGCTGGCATAGTTGAGTGTGAATAAAAATCCTATTTGTCTGTTTTGGGAAACTTTGAGACTCAAGGTGTGGTCACATAAGCAAAATCTCAGGGAAATTTCATGGGCAAAATGTTCCGTTGTCTATCATCAATAGTGTAGCGGAGTATGGAGCACAGCTCACACTGAAGTCACTTTCAAACCAAGTAGATTTTAGTTAGTCAACGCAGCAAGTTTGCTTGACCAACTTATGGCAAGCCGTTTTGACTTTTATTCATTTTCAGGATATGAACTTGTGATATCAACAATTACATTTTCACTAGTTAAAATGTTAATTCTTCATATCAGGAATTAGATTTCCACTAGTAACAATGGCAATTTTTGATATCAAGAAATACATTTCCACTTTTAACAACGTTAATTCTTGATATCAACAATTACATTTCCACTAGTATAAACTATAATTCTTGATATCAAATCTCGCCATAGGCTGCCATTCAAATTCAATTGTTGATATCAAGAATTAATTTCTTACAAGTTGAAATTCCATTTTCACATATCAGGAATACAATTCTTACTAGTAAAAATGTCTATTCTTGATATCAACAATTGAATTGTTACTAGTAAAAATGTTCATTTCTGATATCTGAAAATGAATTCCTGATATCAATATAATTTCTGATATCTAAAACGGCTTTCTTACTAGTAACAATCACATTCATGATATCAGAAATGAACATTTTTACTAATAGCAATTCAATAGTTGATATCAAGAATAGACATTTGCACTAGTAACAATGTAATTGTTGATATCAGAAATTTGCATTTTTACTAGTAAGAATTGTATTCCTGATATGTGAAACTGGAATTTCAACTAGTAAGAAATTAATTCTTGATATCAACAATTGAATTTGAATGGCAGCCTATGGTGAGATTTCACTAGTAAAAATACAATTACAGATATCAACAATTATAGTTTGTACTAGTGAAAATGTAATTGTTGATATCACAAGTTCATATCCTGAGAATGACGGCTTGCCATACCAACTTGAACCCGTTGTCAAATCAGCATGGGGCGATCTTTCGCCCTCACGCAAAATCCTGATTAATCAATTCCAATTAAAATGACTGGATTTCGTCTGAGAAAGCATAAATGTGACCGCACCTTTAAAGCTGCTTTGTCAAAATGTTTCCTGTATAACACACAATTCAGATAAATATGACTTGACTCACTCTTTTGGGTGAGAAAACACCCACTGTTCCTCCATCCTCTTTCACGGACACACCCATCTCAGACAGCAGCGACTCCCTAATGTGTCACAACAAACAAACAGTGTGGCTTTGACATTTAAATTAGTCAAAAGTCTGGTTCTGTGAGACTATCAGCATAAAGTGTGATCCACATTGCAGATTATTCTAGCCAAGGACTGAGTGTGGAGTCACCTGACTGTCATGTAAAGTACACATGTGTCAGGAGTGTTGACTATCCAACAAACCATTATTTGGTTAAGGTGGTGTGCGATATGTATCGTCTATGACAGGGCTTTTCAACCTTTCTGGACACGTGCCCCCCTACATTTATCTAATTTCACTCGCACATTTATCCAATTTTTTTTAAAAACAAACCTGAATACAGTGTGCAAAACCCATTTCTACACCGGACGTGACCGTTGTAGTCCCTTTGCGTCTTGCTGCAACACTTTGAGGATGTGTACACTGGAAAGTGACCATTGCAAACCAATTTGTTCTTTGTATCAAATGAAATGCAGGAGCTTTGGAGCAGCTTACCGACTTTAGAGCGGTTCAGTTTAACCTTAGTTTTGATCATCTCTGGTATTCTTGATTTTTACAAGCCACCAGTCCATTTTGTTTCTAGTCGTTTTTGTTCAAATTCAGTCGTGTCAAACCTGCTGTAACCATGGCCAATTATTATCTGGAAGAATATTCAAATTGCCCCCTCTAGTGGATGACTAAAGATTTGCTAGTAAAATCTCACATTTACAACTTTTTCACTTTTGGTGTGTTGGTGCCGCACAGGTTGAAAACCCCTGGTCTATGATATAATTATTGTTTTAATGATGTGCAAGCTGACATCTGAGTAGGTCACTTGCTTTGCAAAAAAACACAGTGATGCAGCTGTGTGTGCAATGTATTGAAAGCCGTTCGAATGCACCCAAAATTCAAGAGTTTTGTTTTATATTTATAATAAAATTGTTTCAAATTAGGGCTGTGCAATTAACCACGAAACAATCGCGATTTGAGCACATGCAATTTCTAAATCGCATGAGTCTGCAATTTTATTTACTAATTTATTTAGATTTTAATTCAGAATACTGTAACGTTATTGTGCGCATGTTTAAGATGTTAACCGATCAGAGCTCACTCAGCACACCGCACAAATTAGAACAAAGCAAAGCGGGAGAACAGAATGGGCAAACGGGAGGAAAGAACAAAAAATATGGATGCAGTTCAGAATAAAAATGATTTGGTACCAAAGAGAAATTCAACATCAGTATATTTTGGATTCAAACGCTGGACAAAAGATAGCAGCTGCCATCTCGCACTTATTTCACACAAGTTGCTATTCCCGAAATGTATGAGAAATGTAAGGCGGGCGTTGAATACGAGTTTAAGCAGGTGAAATAATCTTAATTTATTTTATGTTGTCTGTTTTTAAGACACAATTTATTACAGTTCTGTTTATCAAGCAGTTAATCCAACTGTACAGTGTGTTACTTCATTGTGAAATGTGTTGAAGTTTACTTATTATGACTGGAAATTAGGTTAGTTAACCTTAATTTATTTTATGTTGTCTGTTTTAAAGACAGTTAATTACAGTTTTGTTTATGAAGCTGTTAATACAGTTACTTCATTGTCAAACATTTTGTTATGTACTTCTTGTGCACTGAATACTTTCAGAATGTAGCATGTTTGAAGAAGCAAAAACAATTACCAAAATTGCAAAATAAATCGCAATTGCAATATTCATTAAAAAAAAAAAAAAAATTATATATATATATATATATATATATATATATATATATATATATATATATATATATATATATATATATATATATATTCGCAATGTGATTATTTTGTCCATATTGCACAACACTATTTCAAATTATCTTCTTCCAGACGAACACAATCGGCATTATATTAAAAAAATATTGGAAAAAAGCAAGAAGCCCAAAAAAGCACATCCATCCATCCTAAAAGTAATCCACATGGTTTAAAAAAAAAAAAAAAATAATAAAAAAAAAAGGTACCGTTCGCTCTTAATATAAAGCTTTGAAAAGCCAGAATATTTTTTTAATATAACTCCGATTGTGTTGAAATAAGAAAGTCATATACACCTAGGGCAGCTTGAGGGTCAGTAAATTATGGGATAATTTTTGAGTGAACTAACCCTTTAATATTGCATTTATTTTGTCAAAGCACAGCGATGCTTCGTTAATGAATTAATCCGCGTTTTGAACAAAACAATATTTAAAGATTCAATTTAAAAAAAAAAAAAAATCATAGCTTTGTGCAATTATACATGCAGTGTTAATGCATTCAAGCCACCTCTGAGCTGCATTAAACAGTCTGTGTAAATGCATCAAAATGCCGCTTCTCTGCCATTCTGCAGTGCAAAAAAAGCATTTTGTTGATATGGATTTCATTTGGTAACAGTATTAATGTACTGATTAAATGTAATAATTTGTCATTAAGGTGATGCTTACATCTAATAACACTACTTTGTTTACAGTTCGTAGCTGCATCCAAACTCTTCTCTTTTTGAAAGATTACAGCCACGTGCTTGTATGAATAGTTATTTCCTATCTTACAGGCAGAGAACGTATGTGTCTTTACAGTGCATTCAAGCTCAACTTTCAGTCCAGATGCACGCGACAGCACAGCCGGCTTTTGTCGTCACTACTACATTGTCGTTTTGGTTTGTCTGGATATTCACATGGTAAAGTTATTCCATAAATTACATCCTAATTCAGTCCTTTACAACAGTTTGTGATGTAAGTGTGTACACATTTTGAATACTGTGAACACTTCATTGGGTCGTGCCCGCTCTCACCTCTCTTGTCGTATCGACTCTGTTTTCCTGAGTTTCTCCTCCCATGTTTCATTCAGCTCTGCGATTATCTTCTCCGTTTCCTGTTAGAGACGACAATGGTATTTTACACTAATATTTTGTAAGTATACATATATTAAAAAAATATAATCAGTCAGAAACATTCTGCATTTGCTGATGTCGGATTGGGTGACAATCTTTTGGAGAGTGGTGTAGCTACTGAATTTAGCGAAACATCTGAAATTACAACCGTTACCTTCTTTAATACTAAGCTTCCAGGGGTGTGACGAGATCTATAGTGGCCAAATATTGAAGATTAAGTGGACATTTGAAATTAATGTTGTTTGGCCAATATTAAACAAAGATTTGATCGTGCGAAGTGTAACAACATTCACCAGGCAGTTGGGCGCCCTCTGGAGGCATTTGTTATAATACACATGTACATAAGTTGATTGTTTAGAATATGTAGGCTATATTACATTATGCATTATAACAGTGTTGTTAAATAAAAATAAAATAAGAATTACTTGCTTGTTGATACTTTATTTAAACCAATTATTACTGCCTCGATGTTATATGTATTTTAGGTTATTTTAAAGGCTATTGTTCGCATAGCTCTATTTTGTATTAATACAAAAAATATGATCCGATCACTTGTCAAAATAACGGACCAATTACTCGTTCATGAAAACCCTAGATTAGTTAAATAAATAAAATGCACCTTCACAGTTTTGCATTTTGTGACTTTCAGTTGAATAAAAGTCTATTTTTCCAGTCATATTTTGTCATTGATGATTTCTTAAATATAGTGTTTCTTAAAAATATCATCTCAACTCATTCTCGTGAACCCAATAAATCGTCTTGAGCATATCGTGTATCGACACCTCTATAAGCTATTGAATTAAAATACCTTCCCCAACATACTGTTGCGGTTTTTGGCTGGCAGTTGAGGAGTAACGAAATACAAGTAACTTAGTTACGTATTTAAAATACAAAATTTGAGTAACTGTATTTCATTACAGTTACATTTTAAATGGGTGGTAATCAGATTACAGTTACATCTGAAAAGTATTTTAGATTACCAGAGTGATTACTTTGAGTTTTAATGTCATTTAAACAGCGATTGGTGATTCTCTGACTCTGACAGTCTGAAAAAGTGGAGTTAAGTTTCATCAACATTTTAATACTTTTAAGAGGGATCATAAAAATGTTGTTATTTTTATTCAGTACTGTCCTGAACAAGACAAAATGACTGAATTTATAAAAAAATCTGTCCTGTCATGACCTGATGATCCACGACTGTTTTCATGTTTTGTGATAGTTGTTTGTGAGTCATTTTATAATTCACTCGTCACTGCAACTTTTTCTTACAATTTGTTTTTTCCCTCACAATTGTGAGTTTGCATTTCACAATTCTGACTTCTTTTTCTCAGAATTGCCAGATTTAAACTCACAATTGCAAGTTATAAAGTCAGAATTGGGAGATATAAACTTGGAATACTAATTTCTTTCTTGCAATTGTGAATTTAGTATGAGTTTACATCTCACAATTCTGACTTTTCTCAATATTGCGAGATTATATCTCATAATTCTGACTTTATAACTCGCAATTGCAACTTTATATCACGTAATTCTGAGGGAAAAAGTCAGAATTGTTAGATAAAAACTTGCAATTACCTTTTTTGTGTTTGTTTCACACTTATTAGTATTCCAAAGTATTCTAAAGTATTTAGATTAAGTTACTAAACTTGAGTAATGTAACGAAATACGTTACAAATTACTTTTTAAAGCATGTATTTTGTAATCTGTAGTGAAATACATTTTAAAAGTAACCTAACCAGCCCTGCTTGTTGGTAAGAAAGTGTCTGTCGTGAGTACCTTGAGTCTCTCCACGGCCTCCTCTTTGCTGATGTGCTCAGTAGGACTGGCGGGCGTCACACCCTCCATTGGTGCATCAGAGGTAGACTGTACATATGAGAGCGAGGGCTGATGGAGCTCACTTGACGCACCTCCCACAGCAGGACGGCCTGTTTCAGATCCTGAGAGAGAATGAGCATGTGAGTTATGTATTATGGCATATGACTGACTACAGCTAAAAGACACCAAGAAATCAAAAAGAGTCAAAAACAGTTTGTGGTCTTTAGTCCATGTCTGTTAACTTCCACCATGCAATCAGATTTCCCTCCCCAATTCTCCTAACTGTAATGCAAAATCATCTCATTTCTCTACTGAGGAAAAATAAACTACCATTCATACTTTTTTTTTACTTTTGTTCAGAAAAGGACACATTAAATTGATCAAAATTGACATTTAAAATGTTTAAAAAGATTTGTATTTCAAATAAATTATGTTTTCTTGAACGTTCTATGAAAAAAATGATCATGGTTTCCACAAAAAATATGAAGCAGTTTTAAATATTGATAATAATCAGAAATGTTTCTTGAGCAGCAAATCAGCAATGATTTCTGAAGGATCATGTGACTCTGAAGACTGGATTAATGACGCTGAAAATTCAGCTTTGCATCACAGGAATAAATTACATATTCAAATATATTCAAATAGAAAACAATATGCAATCAATCAATCTTATTTTTTATGGATATTGCCAATACTTATCATAAATTATTCATCCCCGCACATAATGTTTTTTAATATTCACATGCCCTTGTAAACTTTACTCAAAGTAATTTCCTCTCCCTCTTCTCTGATGATGAGGGCGGGGCAACCTGTCACTCACGTGAGATCCACCAATAGCAAACCACAGCCGTCCAATCAATTCCCCATGGACAAAAACAAGTCCCGCCTACATTTGTTCTTGTTCCAGAAGCCATTTCACTTGGATATACATCACAATAGGGAACAAAAGTCTATCCCAGCTTCCCTTTCATGCTGACTTTAAATGACAGTGCATCTCAAAGACACATTACCCATGTTTATACTTATTTTAGCACCGTCCACGTGTGAACGGACCTCTCAGAGATGTTAATAAAGAGTATGTGAACACGTACCTGAGGCAGTGATGAGGTTGCTGAGTCCCTGAGACAAGAGGAGTTCTTTGAGTCTGTTGACCTCGTCTTTGAGCTCCCGGACAAGACGTGCGTTTGGATCCTCATTTATGATAGCGTTACACTTTATCTGTTTAGCTCTGTCTGCATACCTGCAGCAGGACACATAGCGCTGGAGCTTAGTATAAACTGGACAATGTACATCAAATTTATGTTTAAAAAGAAAGAACTGTTTTTACCTGAGAGTACTGAGTGTTTCTTCATAATTAATATCTGCTGGGCTCAGAGCAGCGATCATGGCCGTGCGAGAGTTTCCACCTTCAAACACAAACCCAAAGACGTTTAAAGACGTTTAAAGAGTATACTATTGAACACACTCCTTTATCATTAAAGTCAAATATTTATACATTAACAGCAATGATATGAAGCTTTAAAGTATTTCTATGTTTCAAGTTTTTCAAGCAATTATTCAAGTAAATTCAAGACAGTAATAAAGAAATAAATGAAGAGAAGTGGTTTGATATTGCCGTTTGATTAATATTAACAAAATAAGAGTGGCAGGTCTATAACTTTATAGCATTATCTGCATTATCTGACCAAAAATACAGTAAAAACAGTAATATTGTGAAATATTATTACAAATTTAGAATATCAGCTTTTTTATTTTCATATATTTGAATATTTTAAAAAGTTTTCAGCATCATTCCTCCAGTCTTTAGTCACATGATCCTTCAGAAATCATTCTGATATGATGATTTGCTGCTCAAGAAACATTTCTGATTATTATCGATGTTGAAAACAGTTTTTGCTGATTCGGAGTTTTGTGGAAAACATGATTTTTTTTTTAGGATTCTCAGAGAAAGTTCTAAAAAAACAGAATTTAGTTGAATTTGAAATCTTCTGTAACATTATAAATGTCTTTACTGTCATTTTTGATCAATTGAATGCATCCTTGCTGAATAAAAGTTTTATTTTCTTAAAAAAAAAAAAAACCTTCGGAACGGTAAAATATTTTGGTTGCATGGACTTTCAACTTTAAAATTCATCTTCATTTGTATTTCAAGTCAATGATGACAAATTTAAATGAATTATTTAAATATGGCAATTTTATCTGCATATCTGCATCTCTAAGTTACCAGAACCCTGCGTTAAAAATATGCAAGATACACACGATTTACTCATTTTATAATACTTTTTGTTACAGTTGAGTCTTTTACTGTGTGCTAAGCTTGTCTTCAGACAATCTCTTGACTGATAGAAGAGTAACTTAATAAATAGCTGGATATCAAATAAACTTCTTGTCGACTGGTTTTAGGTGTCAGACCAAACTCTGTGCTAAATGGTTTTAGACGCAGATCTTCTAATGGTACATTCCTGGTGTGATGACAGGGTCTAACAACACGTGACCCAAAAGCATCGTATTGGTCGATGAGTTTATTTCAGTGACTCTCTAAACGGAGAAAAAAAAAGTTCTCGTCAGACCAATTTTAAGCCCTGGTGTGAGCAGATCTATAGGAATGTACTGCGTCGTTTCAATTCACAGCCTGTGAATAGGCCTTTAGACGGCAAGACATACCTAGATTTTCTCTCAATAACCATGTGAGCACAGAATCCCTGTAAGGAATGAAATCAGAGCGTCTCTTCTTCGAGCCGTGCTGTGGAGGGGAAGTACATTGTTACTCTTGACAAAGAACTCATTTGAGACAAAACACTGAAAGACAAGTGAAGTGAAGGAGACGACAGATGGGAAACAAACAGCAGTAAAAAAAAACAGAGGAGAGAGAGAAAAACTAATGAACACAAGAAAAAGAAGTTCTTACCATGTCTGCTAGTGCTGAGATGACTTTACCCAGTGTTGTCAGAGATTTGTTAATATTGGCTCCCTCCTGAAAAACAAACAATAATTTTAACTATAAAAGGTTAATTCAGCTGAAAGAGTCATTTGTCTCAATTTACTCAGCAGAATGTCCAAAGCTTTTATATACAGTTAAGTAATTTGAGACGTCATGCTCCAAAAAGTACAAAAACAAAACAAAGCTTGATAAAAGGGTTGCATCTGACTCCAATTTAAGCCATAATTTAGAGGTCAAATTCCCTTCCACTCATATAACTTCATATAACTTCCACACTCTCAAATGCATCATATACTTATACACATATCATACATGTAAGCTTCAGTTGACTTAAAGGGTTAGTTCACCCAAAAATGAAATTCTGTCATTACTCGCCCTTATGTCGTTCCAAACCCGTAAGACCTTCGTTCATCTTCAAGAACACAAATTAAGATATTTTTGATGAAATCCAAGGCTTTCTGAAGCAAACATAGGCAGCAATATCATTGAACCTTTTGAGGTCCAAAAAGGTAGAAACAACATCGTTAATATAGTCCGTGACTACAAAACAAAAACAACGACTTTATTTAACACTTTTAATAGTCATGCGCTGTGGATGCAGTGAACGCAGTGCAAGTTCTACGTCAGAACGGCAACTCAGTATTGGCTGACACAGTTCACGTGATAACACATTCACGTGATGCTGGCGCAGGAGCTGGCCAATAATGAGTCGCGTTCTGACGTACAACTTGGAAGCCCTGCACTATGTTCACTGCATCCACTGCGCATGACTATTAAAATTGTTATTGTTTTGTTTTTGTGCACAAAAAGTATTCCCGTCGCTTCCTAACATTAAGGTTGAACAACTGCAGTCACATGGACTATTTTAACGATGTCTTTACTACTTCTCTGGACCTTGAATGTGGTCATTTTGTTGCCTTCTATGGTAGACAAACAGGGCTGGGCAGGTTACTTTTAAAAAGTATTTCACTACAGATTACAAAATACAAATATACAAAATACATGATTTAAAAAGTAATTTGTAACGTATTTCGTTACATTACTCAAGTTTAGTAACCTAATCTAAATAGTTTAGAATACTTTGAAATACTAATAAGTGTGAAACAAACACAAAAAAGGTCATTGCAAGTTTTTTTCCAAGACTTTTTCCTTCAGAATTGAAGATATAAAGTTGCAATTGCGAGTTATAAAGTCAGAATTATGAGATATAAACTCGCAATATTGAGTAAAGTCAAAATATGATAAAATCACAATATTGAGAAAAGTAAAAATTATGATATAAATTGACAATATTGAAAAAAGTCAGAATTATGAGATAAGTTTATATCTCCCAATTCTGACTTTATAACTTGCAATTGTGAGTTTAAATCTCGCAATTCTGAGAAAAAGAAGTCAGAATTGTGAAATGCAAACTCACAATTGTGAGGGAAAAAACAAATTGTGAGAAAAAGTTGCAGTGACGAGTGAATTATAAAATGACTCACAAACAACTATCACAAAACATGAAAACAGTCGTGGATCATCAGGTCATGACAGGACAGTTCAGTTGACAGTTGGGCAATTTTTTTTATAAATTCAGTTTAGGACAGTAGTAAACATATTAAAATTGTTCACGACAGTACTAAATAAAATAACAAAATTTTTAAAAGTATTAAAATGTCGATGAAACTTAACTCCGCTTTTTCAGACAGTCAGAGTCAGAGAATCACCAATTGCTGTTTAAATGACATTAAAATTCAAAGTAATCACTTTGGTAATCTAAAACACTTTTCAGATGTAATTGTAATCTGATTACCACCCATTTAAAATGTAACTGCCCTAGTGCATATATACACACACATACACACTCAACCAGCTAAAAGTTTAGAATAATTAAGATTGTCACTTTTGTCTTTTGTTTTTGATAGAAGTTTCTTCTGCTCACCCAGGCTGCATTTATTTGATCAAAAACCACAGTAAAAACAGGAATATTGTGAAATATTACAACTTAAAATGACTGATTTTACTGTTTTTATTTTGACCATTATGATACATTTATGGAGTACTTTAATTTTGACATCCCACTGTACGAAAAAGAGCTGCATGAACATGCTTCAGAATATCTCCCGAGCTCCACAGAATTTTTTTTTTTTTTTTTTAAGTCAAACAGTTTTACAAGAATGATGAGGGTAGGTAAATGATGACACTATGTTGTTTTTGTTTAAACTCCTTCCTTTAATTCAGAACTAATATGACATCGAACACACCTTTAACCTCATGCCTTTGGCTCCGGATGAGTCTGCTCTCTCACTTCCTGCCAGATCAACCAGGCTGATCTTGCTCACCTGAGCAGTACACAAAGAAACCAGAGTGAGTAAAAAAGAACAAAAAAAAAAGGGAGTGTTTTCTAATCTCTTACACACACACACACCTTCTCAGTGTCCAGGCTGGTCATGTGGTCGTGTCGACGCTGTGTGAAGAGGATGGTGAAGACTGCATGCGAGCGACTGCTGGTCTCGTTCATGTTGGTAGCAGCAACCGTCCTTTAAGCAACAGAAAAATTATTTTTGGCTTTCGTTAATCTGATTAATAAAAGTAATCATTGACAGATTAATCGATTACCAAAAGAGTGCTTATTTTCTAACTGCATCATAATCATGTTTGTGTGTATAATAATAATAATACTACCTGGCTTTGTTGCCGGTGTCCATGAGATCGGCAATATCATTGTAGTTCGTAACCGCCATTTTGGAGAGGTCTTCAACATAAGGGCCCATTATAGGGTGCTCTCTGACCCTCAAGGCCCCTTTGCTTTTTGGGTTCAACAAGTCCCGAACTCGCTCACAGTAAATCTCCATATATGAAACCTAAAAACATATTATACATTAGGGGTGGCACGGTACATGAAAAACCGTTCGAACCGTTCAGTTCGCTTGTCTCGGTTCGGTTCGTGTGTACAATGTAGACCCGTATTCACACAGTTTCGCGCGAACATACATATAGACAGTAAAAGTGGAGTAAGGGGCCGTTCACATATCGCGTCTTTTGCACGCGCATATTCATTATTTCCTATGTAGGTGTGCGGCAAGCACGCTCAAAATGGAAGCAACGCAGCCGTGCTTTCCGCGCTTTTTTAGGCGCGATATGTGAACGGCCCCTAATGAAGGCTGCCCGGAGTTGGCGGATGCGCCCGTGTCGTTCAAATCCGGTGTGTGGGAACATTTTGGATTTCATGTTACTTACGATGACAACGGAAATAAAACAGTAGATAGAACTGCGACTGTGTGCAAGCATTGTGCAAAATGCATTCAATATGCCAATGGAAACACTTCTAATATGACTTCATTTGAGAAGACATCACGCCAATGTGTCGATAAACACAAACAGGAGAGAGCAGTTTGATACAGTTTGATGAATGCAAGTTTGTTTCAATCTTTGTGTGCTAAAAAGGCACAAGTTCCTGTAGAGACAACAATACACATGCTCTTTTTTATGCCAAACAAATAAAAAGCATGTCATCATCAATGTCTTCTCTCTCGCTGTATCAAAATCTCACCCAGCTTTTACTCAGAGATGGTCCCAATAATGTGCTTAAAGTCAAGTCAAATTCAGTTAGTGCATGATCACATCACAAAAATGTTAATACTGTATCCTAAATTGTGGATAATTAAGCTAATAAGCTATATATCATAAGCTGAAGGAAATTTCTGGAGTGTTAAAGATTATAAGAAAAAATAACAACAAGAACCGTACAGAACCGAAAACCGTGATACGAACCGAACCGTGGGTTTTGTGAACCGTGCCACCCCTATTATACATAAAATTACATCAAATCCATTATTGACTATATAACATATAATGAGTCGGCTCATTTTATATCAAGTTTAATCTGAATTCAAATGCTTTATGACGCCATGCCGTTTCTTTCTTTTAGAAGACAATAACTTAATTTGTCTTGCACTTTGACCTTTAAAACTTTGCAGACTGTTCACATCCACAAACAGCTATATTACACACTGCATGAAAAAGCATAATGGGGCACTTTAACGCTGCAAATGGACACTCCAGCACACAGTGGCTCAGACACACACAAACATACCTCTACAGAGAAGGACAGGTCAGGGTCAGTGTTATCTGCTGTTTGTCTGAACAAATCCTCACACATCTATGGGGGGAAAAAAGCACAATGAGAGAGATGCGATCACTAAAAGCGTTCGATTCAACAAGTCCAGAATAAATTACTTCAAGCAATTACAATTCTTTCAGTGTGTTTGAAGAACCACTCACTACTCCCTAATAAATGGACACAACTGTTGTTTGTGTTTATTACAAATCGCAGGCATGCTTAAACTGCCAAATGTGAGTGAATAAAAGCCCAAATTAAATGTGTTCATCGTTTAAAGTGATGCTTTCTTTTCAGAAGACTTGGATTGAACCGCTCGATTAATATGGATTTCTTTATGATTGTTTTTTGCGTGAATGGACTTTAAATGGAGGGATGGTAATTTATTGGATTTCATTTGTGTTCCCGGAAACTAACAGAAGTGTAATGGGTTTGGACCGACGTGAGGGTGAGTAATCTATGACAGAATATAATCAATCACATTGGCACACAAGCCTTAAAGATAGGCTAGTGTCGTAGTTTCTGCGACACTAGTGGCACCTTGCGGAATTACACAAATAATGCATATTTTCAAGCAACATTGGAAAAGGGCTTTTCACCTCCAACTCAAACGTCACAAATACAGCGTGAAGGCATGTCTCAACAGGTTAATTTCAAGGTTAGGGACACTTTTAGCTGTTTTACGATGCGTCACGAGTAAGCAATTGAGTAGGCTCTTATAATAAAGCCATCTAACATAGGCTGGTATTTTTTCACATGACATGTCTTTCCTAACAGGTGTATTTACGTAGTTTGAGAGCATAGGGAGACTGAATTTGTCTTTCGTAGTGCTTCATGGGAGTGAAAGGCCACTAAAAAGCTCTTTTGACATAATTTGCTTGTCATGATTCTCTGATTGGTGGAAATCTCTGCAGAATCATGGGTAATGTAGTCTCACTAAGAATTCCACTGTTAACATCATTATTTAAAATTAAATTGCAAGTATCCTGCACTTTAACAAAAGCATATGAACAGCACTTGCAAAGCAGGAAAAGCAAAGTAGGGCTGTTTAACGGTTTAAAAGTTAATGTTAAAAATCAATTACTCTATGGAGAAAATTAATAGAATTTCTATTATATCACCAGACTCACTCTCGAACAAACTTACTCTCATTCAAACTGAACTGGTGCCATTTTATGTCTCAATTATCAGTTTTTTTGAAAATGGAATCAAAGAACTTCTGCATTAATATTACTGTAATATTGTTTTAGTGTTTGTCTTGTTGCCAGTTTGTTTTATTCGTTGTAATGGATTAATTTATTCTTAGTGGAATGCACAAGATAATATTAAGAGATTAAGACATAATTTTAAGATAATATTTTATCTTTATATAAAATATTTTTATATTAAGATATGATGTGTGTGTGCATCATAACAAGATAATATTAAGAATAATAGGTAAGCCTTGAAGAATTTCAACTCAAATCAATATTCTAATCAATTTTTCATAAAATCAATAGAACATGATTTTAAAGTGGTCATGATGAGACTTTTTGTTATTTTAGTATGCACCTTGTTGTCGATTTATATGGTTAGTAATTTTTTTTTTTTGCACAGCCACATTTGCAAAATAATTATTTTGTAATCTCATTCTGACCCTTTGTCAGAAATGTTTGGTTTTGGTGATACATCTCCTTTAAGATGCTCACAGTGATTACTGGCTTATCATTTTAGCAAAATTGAGAGGTCTGAGACTTACAAAGAATAGTACAGTAAATTAAAAGGTCAAAGAATATCTGATTCCTCGTGCGAAGACCTTTCTCGAGTGCTGTTCATTCGGTTATGTGCAAAAAATTTAAATTAAAAAAACAGATCAATCAACTAATCATTCAGACAACCCACATACTAGTAGATTTTGAAAACATAGCTTCGCTCATCTACAGACTACAATGTTTTTCAGTCAATTGGTTCGTTTTTTTGTCATTTATAGAGAAATCTCACTTGTCCAAAATGTCACACAGCTTTAAATTAAACATCAAATATATACTGATTGGCTGCGATTCCATTGCTTTGTGCATGGTGGATATAAAAATGGCATGTTGCAGGAAGCTTTCATTCGTGATATCTTCATACAAACACCTGTGGTATGATGCCTTGCTGCCCAGGATCCTGTTTTCCCATCATTGTGTACGACTTCCCTGCTCCAGTCTGTCCATAAGCAAAGATACACACATTATAGCCCTCGAAAGCATGAAGCAGCATCTCCTCGCCAATGTCCTGATACACCTTCCTCTGAGATGCGAACGATGGGTCTTCTTCCTGCAACACAGTAAACAGGAACAAAGTCACAAGGAGTTTTCTGTGTTCAGATGGATGTCTGAGGAAGATAAGAGTGAGAGTGCTTGATAAGGCCCAATTCACATACTTTTCAACAAACTGAATGTGTGTGTACATCAGTGGTTCTGTAATCGATATCTTGAGCATGCAGAGCATTCACAGCTAATGTGGGCTGCACGTCACTGATGAGCTCTCGCACAAAGCCGAAAGTACATACTTTTGAGTATGTAGTAATGCAGAATTGCACGGACCCATTTGTGAAATATTTGTGACTGCATGCAATAATATGTGGCATGACTTTCAATCAAGGATCTATTACGCCCTTTTATAAATTCTTGATTTTTATTTTTTTTGGGTGGGGTGTTGACAAGAACAGTTTTTCATGCTTGACTGTTTAAAAAACATTATTTTTCAAAGATTTACATTGTGCAGCATTTCTCTGTCTGTTTAGTTCCTGTCTCTATGAAGCCCCTCCTTCTGAAAGTCACAATGTGCTCTGATTGGTCTGCTGGACCTGTGTGCTGTGGTTGGTCAAGCACTCAGAATGTGCCCTGGTCCTTACCATAACCGAGTTTCAACGCTATAAACTAATGCAGGTCACGGGCCTTTATTTTGCGTATGCCTTGGGAGGGAATTATTTAAATGAGGAATACTCAAAAAAACTCAAGACTACAAAAGGAGGCGTTTCAGGATGTTCAGAAACAGTGTGCACTATTTTACATACTAAAGAAAGTTGATGTGACTTTCTTTTACAGTTTAAATTTCTGTAAAGCTGCTTTGAAATCACTATACAAATAAATTTATTAATATTGACAGGTTATACAACAACAACAACAAAAAAAAGGTTTTCAAACTTACTGAGCTGTGTGACCAGTATGAATAATCAAACGTGAAATTCTTGGGTGATTCCTTGGGTTGTTTGGGATTTATAATACCTGTAAAACATACGCATAATTCAGCACACTAATTTCACACAAAATATTGATAACAATTTTTAGGTAAAAACAAGTAAATAAATTAGAATTTAGACTGAAATATAACATAACATAACATAATATAACATAACATAATATAATATAATATAACATAATATAATATAATATAACATAATATAATATAATATAATATAATATAATATAACATAATATAACATTACATAATATAATATAACAATTTTTAAGGGGCAAATTTAGAAACTAAAATGATCCACATTAATATACTTTATAAAATGTAATATAAAAACGTAAAATAAAAAGAAAAAGAGTTCCTGCAATCCTCTTCAGCAGTGACTATATTCTCAATAAAGCACAGTCTTGAGTGACTTATTATCTAAATCCATTTAATTCTTTTACATTTTCATCACACAGTATTTC
>CM076082.1:2930000-3025000 GCA_038088235.1 Zacco platypus | reverse complement strand
ATCTCATACTTGCGTAGATGGTTAACCAGCGACTGCACGTACGTGAAGACACACTTGGAGTCTGGTTTCTTACCCATGATCATCATGTCCTCGACCTCCAGCAGGGGCATGCAATTAGCATAGGCCCTAATGTAAAGAGACAAGCACAGAGAAATTATACAAACGCAATGTGCTGTAGATGCTCTCTACACGACTCTTTGCAATTCATCAGTCTAACCAGCAGGGAGCAGCACTGCCATTCGATAGAGAAATCACTGACAACTTACAAGCAGCAAGAGTTACTTTTTCCTCCAGTAAAGCAGGAGTTTAGCTATATTAACAGTATTAACATTAAATTATTAATTTTCTTTGTGAAAAAATTGAAATTGTGTTTGGGTCATTGATGAATAAGGTGTTTTTTCAATTCATTTTGAAGTTTTATTAAGTGTTAACAATGAGATTGTGTTTTTTTTTAATAAATTAATTAACACTGCTCGTCACCAAAAAAAAAAAAAAAATTTCAGTTTTACCAAATGACACTTTTGGTAATACCGAATGACGATATTTGCTGATATCTAGCCATCTAGCAAAAGGACAATCAAAGATTTTATATTTAATACAACATTTTTCATGTTTTATAACGGTTGTACCGAATGACCTGATGTTTCGGGACATGCGTATGAACAAGTGAAAACATGAATTTTTCAAATAAAGAGTTAGTTACTTTACTTCACGACCATCTCGTCCTTTGCAGGTGTTTGAATGTCGTCACATCCTGTCACATGATATTAACTACATGCATTCAATTATTAATTTTCTTTGTGAAAAAAATTTAAATTGTGTTTGGGTCACTGATGAATAAGGTGTTTTTTTTTTTTAAAATTCATTTTGAAGTTTTATTAAGTGTTAACAATGAGATTGTGTTTTTTTTTAATAAATTAATTAACACTGCTCGTCACCAAAAAAAAACAAAATTTCAGTTTTACCAAATGACACTTTTGGTAATACCGAATGACGATATTTTCAAATACTAACAGGCTGATATCTAGCAAAAGGACAATCAAACATTTTATATTTAATACAAAATTTTCCATGTTTTATAACGGTTGTACCGAATGACCTGATGTTTCGGGACATGCGTATGAACAAGTGAAAACATGAATTTTTCAAATGAAGAGTTAGTTTCTCGTCCTTTGCAGGTGTTTGAATGTCGTCACATCCTGTCACATGATATTAACAGCATGACTTGATCCAAAATGGTCCCTTTATATTGGTTACTCCAAATGACATCAATGAAATTCATTCATTTCTCATAATAAAGCAGCGCCTTCTACACAATTTTAATATCATTTCGCGCTATGTTGATATATGATGTTATGAAATCATGCCAGAATAAAATGCATATGCATTTATTACATTTTAAGATATTTTAATCACAAATTAAATGGCTGTATTGGCCTTTGAACGGTTAAACCGAATGACCTTTTGACATTTCAAAATCTTTCAAATATCTTTAATATGTAGCAAAAATACAATTAAAACCTTTTGGATTCAATATAAGAGATCTAGTTGTACTACCTTACATACTTTGGATGTCCTATCTTTGTTTTTTATTATTATTATTATTATTATTATTAAGGCCTTTTGACAAAAAAAATTGCAAAAAACAATGCACTGCGCTGGAATAACGGTTTTGAAAATCACAAAATATTATGTGTGTTAACATGATGAAGTTTATTAGGAACCTTGCATAAATTTTAAAGGGGAAAAAATACAAAAATATATATTTTAACACTCAAAAATAGATATCAAAAATGCATAGTTTTGCGAAAGAAAAACTTTTCTTGCACAGTATAAATGGGTCTACATGAAAAAAAAATCTATATTGATGTTAGGAACCTTACCTGAATATAAAATAAATGTTTTTTTATATAATATGTGCGGATATGAAAGCTTGTTTCCGCCACTAAATAAAAAAAAAAAAGTTAATTAGTTAAAAAAAAATTAGTTAATTGCGACTTGTTCTCTCTCAATTCTGACTTTTTTTTGCAATTGCGAGTTATAAAGTGAGATAAAAACTCGCAATTCTGAGAAAAACGTCAGTCTTTCCCCCCTCACATTTGGGCATTATAACATGCAATTGCAAGTTCTTGCAATTCTGAGAAAAAAAAAGTCAGAATTGTGATATATAAAGTCACAATTGCCAGAAAAAGTCAGAATCGTGAAAAAAGTGCAATTATCTTTTTATTTCATGGTGGAAACAAGCTTCTATATGAGGGTCTTTGGCGCAGTTTTGTCTGAATGCACATTTCTCTTTTTAAACCCTGCAAAATGCACTGCTCCACTGTAAGCGCATTATTTATTTGCTGTGTTAAAATTAGAAAGATTGTCGACGGCACATATTTAAGTTGTATTGAATTCTGAAAAATTTACTCTTTGCTGCTTTTTTAATTTAAGGTTCTTGTAAAAGCAAAAGAGAAACATTTAACATGTGCCAAGAACAAGCAAAGATTACTGTTTGCTTCTGTTTTGTGTCCGATGTGCTCTTTAAAGCGCTAGCTAAACCGCTGTATTTGAGACAGTCTCGTCTCCTCATTTTACATGTCTAAGAGCAGGACCTTATTTGGGCATCAGCGTCTTCAGTGCAGTTTGTCGTTTCATGTGCTTTCCCTCCGACAAACCGGGCGAGCTGGCAGACGCGCAATATTTTGTTATGCTAATCGTCAGAAACTGACAAACAGCAGGTTGATAAAGACCTTGTCATGGAGCGCGTGTGAGAGCGAAAGGCCTTACCTTTTAAGCTGAATGTCTAGGTGTGGTATAACTGAATCCAAAGCAGCTCGGTTCACTTACCAAGTGTTTTGGCGCACTTGAAACTATAATAAATAAAACCATCGAGCATCAAGTGGAATGATGCTAGAGCTTTCTCAGAATTAATTATTGAAATGACGACTTTCAATATGTTTTCCCCCAAAATGCATTCTGCTCCATGTGAAATAAAACCGCTCTTGATATGAGTCTATGAGTGCATATGATTTAACTCATTTTTTAAATACATTTTTATGAGTAACGAGTAATCGGTGCAACTTAGTGCTGCAAAATATAACGAAATTAAATCAATATAGCTATATGGGTTCATGTGATGCATAATTAATTAAATACATTCACTGATAGTACAGTTTTTTTTAATATTTGAAGAGTTCAGATGCAAAAACCTCCAAGTCCGTCTGACATGATTTCTGATTTCATGATTTCTGACATGATTCTGTCAGACACGAGCATTTGTTTTTAATCGGGCTTCAATATTTAGGTTCAGTAATTTCACTTTAATGACAATGAAAAGGTTATTAGTCAGATATTGAAATGCCGTATTTTCAAAAATGTCTTCTTTTGCTGCAAAACCAGCTAAGTTTTTTTTTGTTGCAAAAACCTCTAAGTCCAACTCTTTGGACGACAAGACATAGTAAAACGTCTGTTTATTTGCTAATCGCGAAATCCTGTCATTGTCACTATAACGATTGACAAAATGATAAATAAAAATGATAAAAACTATCAGCTCGGCAATTGAAAGTGGTTCATACGCACGCCGTCATTCTTCTTGAAATCATACCATTTTATTTACGTCTTCTGATTGGTTCTTCTGTGGACTTAAGAGGTTTTTGCTGACAAAGGGAAGTGGCGTTTAACAGTTTCTGTCAACGAAACATGAACGTATATTGAGCGCAGAGAGCATTCACGTAATATCATTATCTCATTTTTAACATTTTTATCATTCTGAACTCTTCATTTTAAATTTGCTTTTATTTTTAAGTTTTTATTTAAATGTCTACAGTTTATTATTTTTTATTGCAGTTTGTTTTATTTTAGTACATCACGTTAAACTAAATGAAAATGAGAAATGTCGCCTTGAAATTAAATAAGTATTTGATTTTTTCCCCAAGTAACGAAAATGGTATAATAACCCTGCTCTCGGATCTTTTTTTCTTGAACCAAAAAGTTAAATATATCAGAAAAATCTATTTATATTTGATCATTTTGAATCCTTTCACTTACATTCCCAGTCTATTTCCACTCAAGATAAAAGAATGTGTTTAAAGGTTTGTTTGTTCCATCATGTTTGGTTCAAATCCAGCCCTCTTGCCAGTGCCAAGACTGATCTGGCTCTCACCGTTTGCTCTGAGTTTTGACCCTAGGAGGAGTTTTTGGTTTTGACCAAGCCTTTCTGCACCAATCCCCTGTAGAACTCCTGGAGGTACGTGTACACGCACTTCCAGTCCGGCTCCCGCATCCGCACCATATCCTCCACATCCAAAAGCTGCGGACAGTCTGCCAGCTTCCTACTCTCACGGCGACGAGGCCACGGGGGGACAGGAGGAGGAAAAGAGGATAGAGAAAGGACGTAGAAACAACAGGTCGAGTGGGAAATATGAGGGCCAGTGAGGGGAGAGAAATGAGACACACAAGACAAAATCAAAAAGCCCACATTAAACTCAGTGATGACAGTGTTTTCATGCTTTACAATCACAACAAATACATGTGCAAAGACAAACAACACCAAATAGAGCAACAATGCGTCCATTTGGTGATCTCATTATGCAAAATGTGCCTGTGAACAAGAACATACATTATGGGGACAATAACAGCAATGCAAAGAGTGACTTCTAAACATGAAACCCTTCAGCTCCAGACAAACTCGGTTTGTCTGACTGTAAAACAGCCTGTTGAGTGTCTGTAGAAGCTCAGTGACGGGCTCATGCTGTGGAGACTGCACTCTTTAAAGGCACAACATCTGTTAATGCTTGTAAAAAAACTACCACCTCAGAGACTTAAAGGTGCAGTAAGCAATTTCTGAGAAACAGTGTTGATATTTGAATTCAACACCCAAACAGACGAACATAAGGCTGAACAGTTTCATTTTCAGTGTGTGAGATTGTCCTGTTTTGTTGTTGTCTGTATTAAAGCTCCGCCCTCTTCTGGAAAGTGGGCAGGGAGCAGCAGCTAATTTGCATTTAAAGGGACAAAACAACAAAAAAAACTATAATTTGGCAATTTTAACATGCTATAAAATATTATCTGTGGGGTATTTTGATATAAAACTTCACATACACACTCTAGAAGCAGAGATTTATTTTATATCTTGTAAAAAGGGGCATAATAGGTCCTTTTAACACGGGTCCTAAAGCTATTGCCTGATTATAGCCCTCATTTTTCCAATTATAATCCTCTTTGATAATGTTTCACCCATCCCAGCTGTGTCC
The DNA here is from genome assembly GCA_038088235.1 of Zacco platypus. NCBI lineage: Eukaryota > Metazoa > Chordata > Actinopteri > Cypriniformes > Xenocyprididae > Zacco > Zacco platypus. The sequence goes on along the minus strand of CM076082.1, from coordinate 3,019,763 downwards.
TTAATGGTTAGAAAGTCTTACTGGCAAACCGAAGGTTGTGTGTTCGATTCTCAAAACCGGCAGGAAATGACTGAGGTGCTCTTCCCCTTACAAACCCCCAATCACTCCCTGTGCCGCAGCAAAATGGATGCGCACTCCTCCGTGAGCATGTCACAGTTTGCAGAATGTGTGTGTGCGTGTGCTGACTACTCACTAACTTGTATCGGTTAAATTCAGAGCATGTGTAATCCCTCTACCCACTCTGAGCGGGCCTCGAACCCGAGTCTTCCGACATGGGAGTCGGATGCTATATCAAGGAGGCTAAAGGCTGTCATCTGTCGCTAGAGCATCTCTTGAGGTCAGAGGAGTGAGGTTTACTCGCACAGCAACTACTAGCTGGCCTCCGTTACACTCACCCCCCTAAACCTCACTCCCATCCGGGTCACGGCACCAATGTAACCCCTCTACCCACTCTGAGCGGGCCTCGAACCCAGGTCTTCCAACATGGGAGTCGGATGCTCTATCAAGGAGGCTAAAGGCTGTCGTCTGTTGCTAGAGCTTCTCTTGAGGTCAGAGGAGTGAGGTTTACTCGCACAGCAACTACTAGCTGGCCTCCATTACACATGGGTTACCAAACTTGGCCTTCACGTCATGTCACTTTTGATCCCCATTTCTACAGTTTTTCTACAAATCTCCCTCTAGCTCACTCTCTGTCCTCCCCCATCATGAATGGACATGCCCCCTACCACTGATTGGCTATAAGAGTGTTGCGCTGCTTGGTCTGGGATGCGTTTCCCAATAAGCAACTATGGTCGGAACGATGTTTTGTCGTTACCAACAAAATTCATCTGAATTTGTGACCATAGTTGGGTAATGATGCTTTTGGGAAAGTTCGATCCACTTTTGATTTTTTCTCCTATTTTCATATCCAGGACTATGTACAAACACAATTTGTTTTTTGTTTGTTTGGGTGTTGATTCAATTTACTGCACATTTAAGCTGTTTTCAGACCTGTAGATTGTTTGCTTTGTTTCAAAACAAGGGCTTGAATTGATACTATATTGCATTTTCTCTTCGGTTCAGTTTGCGTTACAATTTACAATAATGTCTCATTAGTTAATGCATTAACTAATAATGAGCAATACATTTATTATAGTATTTATTAATCTTTGTCAACGTTAGTTAATAAATATACAACTTGTGGTCCATTAAATAATGTTAACAACTATTGATGTGAATAATATATTAGCAAATGTTAACATTAAGAATAAATGCTTTAGTTGACATGAACTAACAATGAAAATACTTCTAATGTAGTGATCAAATGTTAACAAAAAGAAACCTTATTTTTTACCAAGGACAACCAAGACTTGTGATTTGGCTGAGCTAGCCAAACTAACTAGCATCTAAAACGACTGAGTCCATCTTCATCACGAATGACTCGCGAAATGAAGCAATTACAGATGTTGCCTTTAATGGTGATGACAGCCAGGGGAGTGAGATAAACCAGTGTTCACAGTCAGGTGAAGGAAGATGACATGAGAAAGTGTCTACTGAAATTACCTGGACACAGACCAGCCAGGTCAAAGGGTAATGAAAGGTGAAGCAGGTTAAGGCCTATTCTCAGGCTATTCTCTGCTCTTCCGTTAGCAGACACTATCTGAGCGTTCAGCGGGACGTTTCTCATTTAGAAAGGAGCTTAAATGCATGAATGTTATGTTACTGGGAAATGGAAAAGGAGCAGAGGAGAAATGGAAATCATTTAAAAAGCTCGTAATTAGCGTTTAGTTATTTAAGTGGACCTGACTATAGGAAATGACAGCTTTTAAAAGATGATTAATCTCAAGAGGACTGGAGATGCAGATCGGATGAACTTGTTAATAGGTTCAGTCGTATTATAACAGGCTCAGAAACAAACAAAAAGACATCATAAGATGGATTATGAGCAATAACTGGTGCTATATATCATTCAAAAATGTTGAGGCCGATAAGATTTTTTTAATACTTTTATTCAGCAAGGATGCATTAAATTTAAATAAATACATTTATAATGTTTCAAAGGACTTATAATTCAAAATAAATGCTGTTTCCAATCAGAAATGTTTCTCGGGCAGTTAATCATCATGTTAGAATGATTTCCGACGGATCATGTGACGCTGAAAATTCAGCTTTGATCACAGGAATAAATTACATTTTACTATATATTATAATAGAAATCAGATATTTTAAAGTGCAATATTTCCCAATATTAGTTTTTACTATATTTTTGGTCATTAAATAAATGCAGCCTTGGTGAGCAGAAAAGACTTCTTTCAAGATCATTAAAAAAATCTTACCAGTCTTTGCCTGAGTGTGTTATTTGGAGTTTGACATTAACAAACACATGGAGCAATTCACTAAGAATCAGTTGCGCTCACTATCTACATATATTCAAAATATGATTCACAAAAGAAGCTATGGAAATCACAAACATGCCTACAAAATTACAGAGCCCAACAGTTCCCGCCCATATTTATAAGTATTTTCTCCATTCATTTCTACGATAGGGATTTAAAATTAGTCTGTTAAATCGATATAAGCCATGAACCAATTCAACCAGCTACGAGGTGAATCACGACAATATAAACTTTGATTTGAAAAAGTATATGAAAATCGGACAAAAATACAAAAAGGTACAAAACAGACTAAAAAGGACTAAAATCCCATGCATTGCAGCATAATTGAATTAAAAACTTACTTAATATGGTTGACTATAGCTATAGAAACAATATATTTTAAGTTTGTTGCAAAATATGCGTATATATACGAATATTTTGAGTGTAGACCGACTCGATTAAGTCATTCGCAATGCTTTATGGGAGTGGGCGGAGCTAAAGAGGTCCTTTTTGACTGTGACTGGTGTAATTTTCTGTACAGCATCATGGGTAATGTAGTGTTTCACCACAACTCCTGCTGTTAAACAACTTTAAAAATAAGCTAAAATAATGTGTGCTGACGGCTTCAACAGAAGCAGATACCATCATTTAACAACCCTGTAGCTCACAATAGGTCTTTCTTTAAAGTTTTATAAGTTATCGTTAAAAATCGATTTCCCTATGGAGAAAATGAATGGAGTTTTTACTTCCTGAACCCAACTGCTCTATTCTCCAGCAGGTTCTGAGTGGCAGGTTGTGGAGGGCGCAGCAGACCACCTCAATCTGGCAGACTTTACTGTGACTGTACAGCATCGCTGTGACATCCAGACACTTCAGCTCAAGGTGCAGAAAGTGCATGTGACACGTCTGGATATTAGCCCGGTTTTAGAACAATGTACACAAGGCACTTCTTGAACAAGAGAATCTGTTCTCTACAAGCTTTCCATCTGTGGTAACAGCAACACATTAATTACACAAGGCCAATGTTTCTGAAATGCCTTATTTGCAATGCGTTTAAACGAACATGTGACGAGCAGGGCGGGCGAGAGCCGTGAGGGAACGGCGCGAGGCCGGTGACGCGAGTGATAATGAGCGTCAGCTGCGCGCTACACCGGTCTCGTATCTCTCACGGAGGAGCAGCGACAGTGAAGGACGAGGGAGGACCAGGCCTGGACTTTATGTTGTTTTATTTTGTTTGTGTGGGCGGCAGTCTCGGTGAGGAACTGCCGCCATTTTACTTTCGTTTTATTGTTTGTTTATGTATTCGATTAAAATTACGTTGGATGTTCGCCGGTTCCCGCCTCTTTCTTCCCGTACTTAAGAGCTGTGTTACATTGGAACGAAAGTAAAATGGCGGCAGTTCCTCACGGCGACTGCCGCCCACACAAACATAATAAAACAACATAAAATCCAGGCCTGGTCCTCTCTCGTCCTTCACTGTCGTCACTCCTCTTTTATGCTTCCGGAGCTCCTCTGTGAGAGATACGAGACCGGTGTAGCGTGCAGCTGACGCTCATTATCACTCGCGTCACCGGCCTCGCGCCGTTCCCTCACGGCTCTCGCCCGCCCTGCTCGTCACAGAACACATTTAGCAAGAACATACATTCCCTGTGGTCTGTGAATAACATCAAAAGCTGCAACTGTTTAGTGAATTTGCCCCATAGTGCAATCATTCATATCCCAAATTGAATTGTATTCCTGCCTGGCATGTTATGTTCCTTAATTCTTGTATGTGTTTGATCATGTGATATGAGAGTATGGACTCACTCTGCTGTGCTGAAGGCCACCTCGAAGTTCTGCCTGCGGTTGCTGGGACTGAGGCTGGAGTAGTCGAAGGCCTCTGGAAAGAAGTTATGCACCAGAGCACAGAACGCCATGCCGTCACTCCAGCTAGAGGAGAAGTTCTGGATGTCCACATTCTTCATGGTGCATGGGAGAGAGAAAAAACATTGAGACAGAGAGCAACAGTTTGCAGTAAGAATGCACTCTACCGTTCACAGGTTTGGGGGTGGTAAGATTTTGAAAGCAGCCTGGATTTATTTGATCGAAAATTGAGTTTAAAAGGTGACAAGATTTCTCGTCAAGGCAAAAAGCTGTCTCGATGGAGCGTGAGGGTGAAATTAGGACAGAATATGCCACCGCTACGTTTACATAACGTTATGATAACGGTCGCTTAAATCCCATTCAGGTCATCCAACATGAGCTGCAGCAGGAATCAGAGTTCACTGGTCATGTGACGAGAGTAAGTGACGAAACGACTGACGAGACCGTGGTGGAGGATTCGTTCCAAAACGGTGTCTGACACACGTCTTCTGTTGTAGAATGTGGGCTCCGCACCGACGACGATCGCGAAAGTAAAACGTGATTTACCGAAATGTTTTGTAACTTTATAAATGTCTTTACCGTCACCTTTGATCAATTTAGTGTGTCCTTGATGAATAAATGCATTACATTTTTTTTTTTAAAAACTTACTAACTCCAAACTTTTGAACAGTAGTTTAAGTACACAAATATAGCACATGAATGAGAAATCAGAAATGAGTGAATGAGTCTGTTCCTCACACAAAGCTGTTGTTTCACTTCAGAAGGCTTTATATAGCACACTAATGCACTATATTCCAAGCCTAGAACTGTTTTTATGTTTGGAGCTCGACAGCCCCAGACCTCATTTACTTTTTAATTGTAAGCAGATGCTAAATAACTGTGTTCGATGGGAGAAAGAAACTCCAGAGCGCTTTGGAGCGTCTTGAGGGTGAGCAAATGATGAGAGAGGTTTTATTTTTTATTTTCTCCTGTTACCTCATAGGAGCGGGTCTTGGATCTGCACCAGTCCAGCAGCATCTGTTTGATGGAGTTAGCGTTGGGGACACCGAAGCTTGTGGAGCGCTGCACCTTGTTTACTTGACTAACTGCCAAGTTGCTGCAGGCAGAAAGAGAAATGTTGCTGAATAGGTGGTACTTCTGTGAGCTAAATGAGCCTGAAGCTGTGTGAAAAGCATGTGCTCACCCTCCAGAGCCTGCGGTGTTCTCAAGCTTCTCGATCATGGCTTTTCGTGCCTGTGCGGCAGATGTCTTGGGTAACGTCTGCGCCCTCATCAGCTCTGATCTCTCTGCCTGTCTGCGGTCAAGAGCTGATGTTCTACTTGAGCTGCGAGACGTGTTGTCCTCACGGTCAAAAACACTGGAGGAAATGGAGAAAGAGAAAAAAAACGTATGACAAAAGAACAAAATTATTCAACAATGTTAAATGGATTTATAGTCAGAGTGCTGCTTAATACTGGAAACCATGATGCATCATTCAGGATTCGTTGATGAATAGAAAGTTCAAAATTTTGTAACATTATAAATGTCTTTACGGTCACTTAGGATATATTTAATGCACCCTTCTTGATGACAAAGTATTAAAGGTACAATATGTAAAATTTTTATATTAAAATATCCAAAAACCACTTGCACAGTGTTACATATTTCATTCAGCTGTGTACTTACATTATCCTAAATGTTTCCAAGAATTTGTGAATTCAGATTTTTAATAGTGCCCGTCCCTCTCTTGTCACTTGCGCGCGTCAGTGACGTAATATCTGCGTTATCCCTGCTTTCCGCTTTTACTGCATAGTAACCATGGCAACAGACTGCGTAACGTCTAGCGGCACGCTGTTGTTGTTTCATTCAAACATTATGGACCGTGGCAAGCAAACTTTGGGACAAAATGAGAAATAAAACGAGGATCAATATCGGCGTGGCGTTTCCGAGATGGCGAGAGCTTTGCGACAAACTTTGACTTGACAGAGACGCTCTCGCACGTTATTAGATGAGATAAGCTAATGTAGGCTATAAGACTAATCAATGTTATAAAGCTCAACACGACGAAGTGTTAGAATATCATCAGTGTGATAATCTAATGTTGATCTAATCTCATACAGACAACAAACTAATACTAAACATTACAACTCTCAACACACTCAAACACAGTTTAGTATGATTAGATTAAGTGAAACAGCGCTGCGTTACCTCAGTTTTAATTCGTCAAATAAACTGACCTGTATGAGGAGTATTTCAGCACTTATGAGTAGTTCAGTAAAATGAAATGTGATTTCTTTATATCCCGCAGGACTCGTGTGTCACTGATATCTGTCTCTCATTCGCAATTGATCCCGTGATTCTCGACCCCGCCCTCCTTCACACCACAGTCATGTTAAAAACACGCATTCACTCATCCGTAAACATTATTTCCCCATGAATGTTATTAGATCCATCGGCATGACGACGGATCCATGATCCGTATTCCATATGATAAGTTCCATGATTCCATATTCACTGCGTCATCAATCTACGCCTTTGTTATTATTTTGAATGGTTTAGCGCCCCCTAGCGGACGAAAAAACTACATAGTGCACCTTTAATTTCTTTTTAAAAACAACACTAACCGACCTCGAACGGTAGTGTACGTGGGACGCGATTTGATTTGATTTTATGTGACATTGCTGTAACTGCATTACTGTGTTATCCTAAATAGTTATTTGATAATTATTTTAAGAACGAACTGCATAATTGTGCACAATAACACCAGGCCCAAATAAGAAAAATAAGGTAATTTTTTAATTCTTGTTGACTTGAAAACACTCACCTTCCGACCTTCCTAGTGGACGTGGTGCTGGAGTAACTGTAGGATTTAGTTTGCATTGAGCCCTCTGAGATGAGAGAAAAGAGGGTTTGATATGGGTGCTGAAAGAAATTAAGACTAAATGCCGAAAAACAAAAAGTGTTCAAATCAACTCACTGTCTGTCTTTTGAACATAGCTGGATTCCATGATAGTGCTGCGGGATGTCCTGCCACTATCATCTGCACACACAACCAATGACAATTATTATATTCAGTAATATTATCGATTTAACTGCACTGACACAATCGAATGAAAACTAAATTTAATTGAGCTGGATGATAACATTAACTGTCAAGAGGCTGTTGTTAGCAAAACAATAATTTGGAAAAAAGTGCAAAAAAAAGAAAGAAAATGTAACTCATTTTAAAGAGGTCATCCAGTTATAAGACAGGCTGTTAGCACAGAAGTCTTAACCTTCCTAATGCATTCATAAACTGCAGGCAACTTTTGCATTCCCAGGTCAGTTTTGTCGGAATATGAGCTTATAAAAGAGTCATAACTTCATATTTGAAATAAAACCGTATTGTATCTGGTCAATAACTGATTATTAAACAGTGAATGAGCTAAATTAAAAAACTTGGGATGTGTTTTGTGTTATTACAATGTTATTACTACTATTACTATATTTATTCCTTTTACTTCATGAAATTTTTGAAGTTTCATATTTTACATGAAACATTTCTTCTCAGATTTAGTTCATTAGTTATTTCTATACTATCTTTTGTTTGATTACAATGTTTATGAGTGCATATTTATGTTTTCAAACACAATTCAGCCATATAATTGTATATGAGAGGTATGAAAAAGACATTAAATATATTTAAAAAACAAAAGTATTTTGAGACAAATCTAACCAATAGATAAAAAGAATCTACATTGTCTAAAGCCCGAGTTTGTACCTGCGTAAATTGACCTGAAACACAACGTACTCTTTTTGTTAATGGCCATATCTCATTAAAATACTTTTAAAAATCCCATGTGTGTATTTTGATAGTCTTAACCAATTCACCCAATTGTAATAAATGTTATATAATATAAATGGAGTGTTTTCAAGTGATTGGAAAACTGCAATAATTACACCAGTGTTCAAATCAGGTGATCACATGGCTATTAGCAATTATAGACCAATTAATATCCTTCCAACAGTATCTAAAATTGCAGAAAAAATGGATTTCTGAACACAAATCACATTTAAATTGTACTCCATTCTCATTACACCCTTTTAGAAAATATAAAATATAAACTGGTCAAAGGAGGTGTGGTGGGAATTTTATATTTAGATTTAAAGAGATTTATCATGTAAACAGTAAATCATGAGATTTTAATTAATAAGTTAGCAAATTATAATTACTCACCAGAGGTAATTAAATGGACAAGATCAAACCTTGCTGATAGAAAACAGTGCGTCCAGGTAGGTAATAAGACGTCACAAATGGTTACTAATTCTGTTGGTGTACCCCAAGGCTCAATATTGGGTCCTTTATTGTTCAGTTTGTATATTAATGACATGCTTGACCTTTGTGCATATGTTAATTGTCATATGTATGCTGATGACTGACGATACAGTTATATACGTACGTGCATGCAATTACGACTGTTTTTGAAACAAGAAACCAAGACTTGAACCTTGAACTTTACAAGTAGACTGCAGGGAAAAAAAAAAAAAATTAAGCAAGAGGTGACTACATTACTGCTGTACCTGAATGGGAAACACGATTGGTGATCTGGCTGATAGTGGAGCCATCTTTGGACCGCTCAACCTTCTTCATCACCACTTCACTGGTGTCTGCGCCCGCACGAGCTTTCTGAGATCTCTCCTGAGATCGCTGCTGTCTGAGCTCCTGCAGACGCAGATCTCTCTCCTTCTCTCTCTGGTCTGAGAACATGGGCAAAACGAACAGTGTCAGGGTGATGTAAGAAAGAAGGAGGTTGAAGACCAATGATCAATGGGCGGAAGTAGGGAGTGCGTACAGGAAACCGAACAATATTTTTGCAACTTTTGTGACAGAAATCACACACTTCAAAATCTAAATCGCGATTGCTTTCATAACATAAAATTAACACCATAGTAGGGGTGCGTGATATTTATTGTCTACGATATCATAACTGTAGTTTCAACGATGTGCGAGCTGACATGTTTTTCACCAATATCAGCGTGATCGTGATATTGATGTGATACCAAATGCGATGTTGGTTCAATAAATAAGAAGTTAATATCGTGAGTTACATTTTAAAAACAATATTATCAATATTGTTTTCTTTTTGGACTATTTCGCCAAAGAAAATAGTTCCAAACAAAGAATGGTTGTGTGAATCCGAGAGTTTTGTTTTGGTGAGTGAATGATTCAATGAACCATTCGTCTGAATGAATCAACCATTTGAACAAATCGGTTGAAAGAATCACTCACTCACTCATTAAGATACTAACTTGCTGACATCTACTAGTGATTTTAACTAATATTAAAACAAGTTTTGGTGAAAAACAAGTTTTTAATGTTGTTTATATGTCTATGTGGTGTTTTTAATATGCTGACGTCTTTAGATTTAGCAATATAGCGGGTGTATGATGTCTATTACGATGTTATGACGAACTATACGCCTTTCTCCACTGACGTTCTGAGTTATTCAAAGCGTTTCTAAGGATGCTGATTTTCAGAAGGCAGCTGTCTGACTGTCAGAGATGAGCGGGAATATGGTTTGTGTAACATTAGCAACACGTTATTAGCTGTTTGATAATGCAGCGTTTACCTCAGTAAGTTGACCGAGTGGATCTTTGAGCTGTGTGAGTGAATGGAGGCGGGGCTAATTAGCATATTCATTGATTCACGTATATTAAATAAAGCAAAGTTGTAGAGTTACAATCAAGCTATTTTAAGGCATGAACAGGCAAAAAACTATCTTTTTCGTGAACAAAGATGAGTTTTAAGGGATAAAGTTATTGACTACAAGGGGACTTTAAAGTATCATTTCATGTTTTAATATTAATATTTTTTAAAGATTAATCTCATAGCATTTACATTTAGATTTAGCAGACGCTTTTATCCAAAGCGACTTACAAGTGAGGCAATTAGGGAAACCAGGGCACCTTAGTCATGGTATCGAAGGTGGAGAGAGTGCTGTTTATTCACAATCCCCACTTTCAATTCCTGCCGGCGTGGGAATCGAACCAGCAACCTTCAGGTTAAAAGCCCTACTCTCTAACCATTAGGCCATGAATAGCTGTTATCATCATAACAGCATAATATCATCATTTATGCAGTTGTAATTGCAGTGTAAATGCATTCATGAGCCGCATTAAAAACTTTACATGCATAATGCAGCTTCGGTGAAACCTCTGCGGTGCAGAAATGGATTTGACATTGATTTAATTTTTCATTATCACCTCACAAAATATAAAAAGCTTTAGGACTGACCAGTCCAGGCACCTGAACAAAAACACCCTCAGCATTCAGCAAAATAGTATCGTTATCTACAAAATTCCAGAGAATATAGAATTTTTTTTGTCGTCAATATCACACACCCCAACAACCACAGATGAACATAGCACCATGTGTGTATATTTCATCAAGCAAACACAAAGCAAGCAGTACCACACTAAAAATTCACTTTCATGCATGGTCAAACAACATTAATACAATGACAAGATCACACATGGCACTTCAGTGAATAAAAACGGCATACCGTATCTGCAAATACAAACCAAATCTATAGCCAATGAAGCTCTAACTGACCCTTCACTAAGGCCCAGGGCATTAGCAAAGGGTCAGCAGGGCAAAAGCACACACACACAATCCACAAACCCTACCCATTTCCTCCTGTGTGCATCCCAGCTTAGCCTCTGAGAGCAAAGAAAGAGAAACAGGACTGAACAATAGGGAAGTAAAGAAGACAGACCGTCTAGAACGGTGAACTGAGACACTTTATATGATGCCAGACACCCATCAGTATATATAGAGAGGGAAGGAATAAGAGGAGAGCAAGAGACGAGTGCTGTACAATAAAACAAATAATCACCTCGCTTTTTCTTTCGCAGTTCTCTCATGGCAGTCCTGATCATTTTCCTTTCTTCAAAATCTTTGCAATCGTCAAGCTGTAAAAATCGAACGAAAACCCAACCCAAATAAATGAACAATAACATGATTATGAAGAATACTTCCATAATGATATGCATTTCTGAAAGATCAATTAATATGAATCATGCACCATCAGAAACTTGTATTTAAAGTATACAAGGCAAATTTTGATGACGTTCAATTTCTTTAAAAGATAGAACAGAAGAATTATGTGCAGAAGAGGATCAGAGGATGCTGCGCGCCAAATTTAAACTTGTGTAGTCCACATGAGCATCTTGCCTCAGTGTGTCACAATACATCTTCGATCATTTTTATATTTTGGTGACATTTGTACATAAAAATCAAGACTTTTCACAATAAGCCTGGTTTCAAAGCAGCTTTACAGAAAGTCTAAAGCTGTGTCTGAAACCGCTCCCTATCCACTATATAGTGCACTATATCGGGTGTCGGCCATTTTGTAATGCTGTCCGAATTGTGAGTGAACGACTTCATTCCCTACATTCGTTCACTACTTTTACCCACAATCCTCTCTGATCTTGAGTGTACATTCGATGTACACTCGTTAAAGCGCCGTTACCCAAAATCCAACGCGATAAGACGATCGAGTGCGAAAGAAAAATAAATACGGCGGACGGCAATACGGGAAGCGGCAACTTCTACAAATGTAAGTGTCATTTTTTATTAATTAGAACATCTTTGTAAAGATATTTTGAAGTGAAATGATACAGGTTTATATCATAATATTTATACTTATTAACATATGATAATTTGGTGGATTTTTCTCATATGTTAGTGAACTGTTGTACATTGTATACTGCTGTTTATATTGTATTTATTTACTATTATATTTTTTAGAAACAAATGTGGCAGTGTAGTGTTTTTATTCTGTTATTTTTAAATATAAATTTACTAAATAGCATGACACAGGTGTTTTTATTCTCTCTTTATTCTCAATAAACATGACAAATAAACAGTAATATACAATTCATGAAGCTAAACAGGACATATTACAGATGGGTATAGGAAATGTTAATGACGAAATTGTCTGCTATTAACGTCAGCGTCCGAATTCGCTCACTCATTTTCGTTCACTCTTTGCTGATATAGTGCGCTCAAGTGCCATGCACTATATAGGGGTTAGTGAACGAGTGAACGAGTGGGCAGTTTCGGACACAGCTTGACTGTTATGTCAGATAAGAGAGGAAATTTTAGGGCTGGGCAATACAAGATATTACATAAAACGATGATACAAGTGATCCTCCAGATTTTAGATACTACCTTCCGAATGTGCATACGTCACTCGAGAAGTTGTGAACTAAACCATCTCGCGGACGTGCATCGCAGAGCTGGACCAAGACTAATATATGTAGTTAAACAGTATAAACACGTTTTTATTTTTTCTGAAAGTTTCACAAGAAAAGACTCTTATTCGTCAGCTGGAGTCATGTGGATTACGTTAAAGCTGCCTAAATTTGAATTTCGGACCATCAAAAACAGACTACGGTGAGCCCTGCATTACATGGAGAAAAATCTTGGAATGTTTTCCTCAAAAATTTCTCTTCGGCTGAAGAAAGAAAGTCATATACATCTTAAGTGACCTAGGGGTTAGTAAATAATCAGGAAATTTTCATTTTTGGGTGAGCTACTCCTTTAAATATCGATCCGTTTCTTTTCTATAAAGAGGTTTAAGTATTTGTTGACTTTATTTAAAGCAGGAGTAAGGAATTCTCAAAAAAATATTAATTTAGATAGGATTGTATGTCACAGGAAGAAAAGTCTGATGTTTGGGCACATGTCGGGATTTAGATAATTAAGAGATTTGCACGACTGTTCAAAAGGTCAGTGGGAGAAATGAAGTACCATTTTGTCCAGGATCTCCTCGTCCTCAATGTCCTGCAGCTTCTCCGAGGTCAGCTTCTCACTTTGTACCTCACTTTTGACGGAGGTCATGGATGAGCCATTCGGAAGGACAGGGACTTCATGAGCCATCTCGCTCACAGATTCACCCACGAGAGAAATGGGCTCCGTCTCCATCTGTGTGTGTGGAGGGACAGAAAGACAGCAACATGACACCTGTATACATGACACAATATAAAGGGTACAAAAATCGGAAGTGACAAAGAACAAGTCATCTTATAATTTACAGTGAAAAACTATTTTGCGGAAAAGCTGCTGTTTATATTTCACTGTTAAAGTTTTCAGACTTTTTTCACATTGAGAGTCAAGCTACTTATTTAAACTACTTAAAGTAATTTCAAGCTCAATGTTCAAAAGTTGTCACCACAATTGCAGAAAGATGCATGATTGTCACAAAATTCACGTTGAATGCATTATATTGAAAAATAATATAACTTTAAAATGCTGACAGACTGACAGATGCCTATTAAGATCTAATACTATGACACTAAAACACAGTGATGACATTTATAACTCTGAAAAGCTAATCCCTAAAGCAGGTTATTATCGACAGCGACACAATTGACATGGAGATTTAAGAGCAGGGACAATAAAAATACCCGTCCAGAAATAAAACTGGCAAAGAGAGCAGAGTGATGGAGAGATGGGCAAGAAAGAGCAGCGAGTGAGTGAAACCATCACAGCAGAAAGGGGAGATGGAAAAAGGGGCTGGTGGAAGGGAGAGAATGTTTCTGAATCTGATCTATGGCTACAGCTGTGTTTACACAAAAGCCGTGGAAGCTCGCTGACATTTAGACAGGAATGAGAGCTCTATGATTTCTGTGAACGTCCCCGAGAGCCTTAGCCTGCCGCTCTCATCCGTGTCACACTCAGTTCTTTACTGATCTGTCCTTCAACAGCACCGTGGATGTTCATGCCGGGACGGACGGATAGTTATGGAGAGGGTTTAGAGCATTAACACTTTGAGAGAATGGAAATTTAGGCATCCAAGGTATGGGATGCTTGAGACAAAGACAAAACAAAGGGCAAATTTATGATCTGCAAAACGTTACACCAAATCAGGTTAATACATTAAGGGCATTTAAGGGTTAATGCACCCAAAAATGAAAATCATCACAATTTACTCACCCTCAAGCTATCCTAGGAGTATATGACTTTCTTCTTTCAGCCGAACACAAGCTGGAGGTCTTCCCAGCTTTATAATGGGAGTGAATAGTAACTGAGATTTTGAATCCCAAAAAAGCACATCCATCCATCATAAAAGTAATCCATATGGTTCCAGGGGGGTTAATAAAGGCCTTCTGAAGCGACGCGGTGGGTTTTTGTGAGGACAATACCCATTTTATAACTTTATAAATCACTAGCTTCCAGTAATTTCCGTCCGCAAGTTCAGGAGAGAGTCGAAATCTGGCATTTGATGTAGGATGTAGGAGTAGTGTAAGCCAAGGTGAGAGTAGACGCCAACAAACTCAACATTTCTCTTTAAAAAAATTCTCATTTTAAACTTATAATTTGTGACCGGCATTTTGTTTTGCTCCATCTTCTTCCGCTTTTGTCCATAGGTCATGCGTCATATCAAAGTTCATTCTTTGACTCGCGTATGGAAGTGATTCTAGTTTATAAAGTTATTAATATTTTTCTTACAAAAACGCACCGTTTCGCATCAGAACCCCATATGAATTATTTTATAATGGATGGATGTGTTTTTTTTTGGGCTTCAAAATCTTGGTTACTATTCACTCCCATTATAACAAGCCAAAATATTTTTTTATGCAACTGTTTTTGGTTAAAAGAAGAAAATCATATACACCTAGAATGGCTTGAGGGTGAGCAAGTTTTGGGTGAACTAGCCCTTCAAATGTATTTAACGGCATTTAATTAATCTCATAAGGTAATGTGCTAACTTTGGCAGGCCTTTAGAAAAAAAATCATTGCCATATAATGCAAAAGTGCCATTGGCATCCACTCGCAGCGATGCACATCATCCTAAACCAAACACATAACAAAGACCTGCACCAGACACATACAGAAATAGACTCGTATAATTACTGCAAATCTTATGCCACAGCGAGTTACCATCTTTTTACCTCTTACTAATCCCTACTTAGCAAGGCTTTGCTTCACACTAACAAATTCAGAAGGGTTTCAGCCCACTTTTGACCAGCTAAAGCATATCCCAAGCAGTAAACAAACCTAACTACACTCTTCAAATCTAATGTTCACTTTAGCATATGCACGCAAAATTACATTATTACCACCTTTTCCCCTCCAACTGAACTGCTTGTACTTTATCTAGAGCGTAACTTGCCCTAAATCAAAAGATCCCTGGAAAATCTGATCTGACTGAATCAAATCTCTTCCTGGAAGCAAACTCTAACACTAAGACTTTCGATTAATCAGACAGCAATGAACCACATGATTCATTACTTTTTCAAATGTACTGTGCTAAGCCATAAAATCTATGTGAAGCATATTTTAAATGCACACAAAATTGATTATTCATACGAGATGGGACTTTATGGGAAGTTTACACTCCTTTCCAACGAAGCCTTATGTGTGTCTATTTTTGAAGAAAGAGCTTCAATGAAAGAAAATCCTAAGTATCTTAAAGCTTTAACTTGAACCCCTACATTTGCATAGTTTCCTTGGCAGACACATTATTCACCATAAGTGCATATGACTTATAACACAGTGTGGAAAAATGATGCTTCCAAAACAAAAACCATCCAAATGATGACAGCAGATTCATGAAGGAAAAACTATTTTCCATCAGTCACCATGCAAAATACTACCGCTTCTAATTTCGCCAAAATCAAAAAAGCTCATCCCAAGTATCTCTCTAGATATGGCTCACTGTGCAAGTCTGTTTTTGGCCCACGTTATCGCAAAACGAAAGCAGTAGTGATTGTTTACCTCAGCAAAACTATGACACACTTATACTACCATGCTATTGCTCCGCGAGACACTGCCGGTTGGAGACGATACAGGTGATGTGTGGCAAACCGCAGCAAAGGCAGGAGGATGTTGCACTGGGTTCACTTCAACATCAGATGGATTGCTATTAGCTGGAACGAGGTCTTGCTCTTCAATCAGTTTCGGTTCAGGCAGTCCAAGGGCATCACAAAGCGCCATAACTTGCCTCGCAAGCTTCTCTTGCAGAATCCTTAAACTTGCGTTCTCCTGCTGCAAGGTGGCGATGGCCTCGGCAACAGGCGTAACCTGGGCCGTTGCTTCCTCAAGGCGTGCCTCGACACTTTTGCCGAAAACCTTCAGATCGCCATGAATCTCTTGCACGGCTCGTTGAAGATTGAGTTCCAGCTCATAAAAACGCTCATCGCTGGCTTTTCCGTCTTCGTCGTCTGCAACCGACTGTAGCAAAAGGTCTCCGATCACGTCCTCCAGGCCCGACTCGGCACAATCTTGATCCAGATGGAGCGGGAGACCGACTTCGTCTCCTAGATTTGGCGTGGGGTCCAAGCTGACACCAGGCATGGTAAGGTTAACAGCTTCACTAGGTGCCAAATAATCTGGAAAAACTAGAACAATCTGAGCAAATCACCTTGTAATAGTTGCAGACTACACAAAATACACTAACTTAGTCCCACAGTTGAGACAAATCACAGCCCTTTATGCCTCACTCCAAACCCCCATCAGCTGTCCGACGTGTCAGCCAATGGCGAGCCTTGGAATTCTGTCGCCATGGCAGCTGGAGGCCCCGGAGCCCCCGCTAACTCAGGTGCCACAGTCATCTATTTATCAACAGTGGCCATTATTCCAGTAGGCAATCACCCATAAGCCCCTGGCTCTCTTTTTTTAGAGCTCTTGTCCTTCACACCTTTCACTAGCTGGGAACAAAGTCTGCAGGGCAACGCTGAACAATGTGACTACATGCACATAGCTGCAAGACTAAGGAACAAGCGGTTTATTAGCTTTTTTGTAAAGGTGTCTGAAAAACCTTAAATCTTAGTAACGGATGCACTACATCAGCAGGGTAGAGTTGCACCAACCGTTAAATTAAACTTACTTAAATTGAAATGTAAAGTTCACACTAGAGGTTTACTAACTACTTGACTGACTTTATTCAGTCGCACCATTCGTTCTTAAAGCAGAACGTAGTTAGTAGGTCGTAAAATAGTAATGCGTAGTCGCATAATGATGTTTTACCCTCAATTTGAGAAAAAGTTGAATTTCAGTTTATCCTTGATTCCAACTTCTACAGTAGAAACACGTATCCATTCAAATGCGATACTTAATGATGAATGATCGCTAGTTTAATATGCTGATAAGATTCAAAATGTATTTGAAATTAATAAAAGGATCAATATAAATACAGACACCAAAAATCTCTAGCTTATGCTACTCTAAGCAATGTCTGAAACTTCTTGTGTCTATTTGCCTTTTCACAATGAATCGCTTACTGTATTCCTCACAGCGTCTGCAAAATGATTCTTTGCAAATGTAAAAAAAAAAAATATTTATTTATAATGACTGATTTTATATGGCATGCACAACATTCAGCGATATACACTTTAATTTATTCACAAAATGTCAAGGAGTGTGAATATCAACATTATCATATACAAGTAAAGATTTAAGGTCTGTCGGGTAAAATGAGATTATTGATCCAATTCAATCAATCTGCTCTTTTATTTCAACCGTTTCTCCTGGTTAGAGGCTTCAATAAATATTTAGTTTATACACAGCTGGTGAAACGGGCACCAGGTGATCAATTCTCCCAAAACTAGTGGGAATTCATACAATGGAGGTTTACTTCCTGTTATTCCTACTGTGTTTGCAGACGCTTTCAGGAAGTGACTTACCGGTACAACAAATTCAAACTTTACTTTCATCACACATTCCTTGGTAATCGAACCCATGACTTTGGTATTGTTAGTGTTTACAAGTTGACAATGAAAACAAATGAATGAAACAAAATAGCAAAAGATCTTTTTTTTTTTTTCTAGGGCTGCTGGTCTGAATGAGAGTTTCAAGTCGACTGTAAAAAATAAGATTTTATTTTTTCATGCCATCTTTAAGGTTGCTTTATCATACACAGTAAAAACCCCAGAGTCAAATCAACTCTGCTCAGAGAACATTTGGTCCCTCTCTAAATAGTGTTAAAGTAACACTGAAGCAGAGTTAAAGTTAATGAGATAATTAAGCAATTAATTAAGCGATGATTGAACATTAATGATGAACACCTGCTGTTAACAAGCAGAATCACTGTAGAAAAGAGAAACACAAGAACTACAACTGACTTCAGCCACAGTCTTAGATGAAATCAACTGACGATAAAAGACATTCAATCTCTGAAGAGTGTTACTTTAACACTATTTAGAGAGGGACCAAATGTTATCTGAGCAGAGTTGATTTAACTCTGGGGTTTTTACTGTGTAGGACTGAAATATTCTGCAACATTTAAGTTTACGGTGTAGACAGACATTTCTTGTTGCTGGACACTCTGTCCCAACCAGGCAAGACGCAAAGAAATGCAAAAACAACATTACAACAACATTGGGTTTGGAAGTAAGCCAAACTAAATCACTATTTAGAAACGATGCATCCGTATGATCCTTTAAAAGAGCAGATTTAATGCTGAAATGGCACATTTATCACTACTGTAAATGATCGAAAACCCCAACGTACAAGTAATTCATTGAAAGCGGTACCGTCCAGTTTGGCGTTGATTTGACGTATCGCAGCAGGTGTGTAACCAAAAAGTGCTTTAGCTGTCATTAGGAAACTTTGAGTGGCCAAAACCACCTCTGAACTTGTTGCCCCAGATGACAGATCATGATTGTGTCAGCATATATTTGAGGCTCAGACAGCTATTCCTATCAGACCACTCTCATTCGAGCAACAATGCCTGACCCTCAGGCGCTCTGCTGAGACTTACTGACAGCCATGCACCTAAAAATATCTAGCATAGTTTAAAACAGAGCATCTAAATATACCACTGCAAGCTGTAAACGAGTGCCCACTTTTGAAGAATTTAGGCTTGCGCAGCCGGAAGAAACAGACATGCAGTATTTCCTGGGGAAAGTTTTAAAACTCTGTTTTGCTTGGAGCACCACCACAAAAGTCACTTCTTCCTTCTAAGAAAGGGCAGTGAAAAGTACAGGTTGGCATTGTGTGGTGGACATCCAGAAATAGTCAGTGGTCAGCAGCTAGCTGGATAGCACAAATTACACAAAGAAAGTAGTGCATGTTCACTAGATTTTATATATGAATTTTATTTTGCTCTTGACTAAATGTTAATCAATACAACAATGATTTTAACCCTTATGCATTGTTCAAATTCACTACCCTTTCGTTATGTTTTCAGCCACGATTTTAACTGCTTTAAAAATGTATCAGATAAATATTTTTTTCAAATTTTTTTGCTTAAATCTATTAATCAACCTCAGTCCTGATCAAAACTACTAAATTTAAAAAAAAAAAAATCAGGATTTTAACGCTATAAAACGTTAAAATCTGATGCTGCACAAAAACTAACAACGCAACGTTTTTTCCCAAATCAGTGACATCATTTATGAATTTGACAATTAAAGAGTTAAAATCCTGATTTTTTTTTTTTAAATTTAGTAGTTTTGATCAGGACTGAGGTTGATTAATAGATTTAAGCAAAAAAATTTGAAAAAAAATATTTATCTGATACATTTTTAAAGCAGTTAAAAGTAGTGGCTGTTTTCAGCCACGAATATAACGAAAGGGTCGTGAATTTGCCCACAGAGTACTGTTGAGTTTTTGAAAATTTTCCAAGCATTTTCCCAAAATATGTGTCAAAATAAGATTTGTCACCAAAAATCATTCCATTTGCTGAAACACGGAGAAATGGCCAAATTAAGACTCAAAAATTCCCCATAGTGGATGAAAACATCCCGAACAGCACATAAGGGTTAATATACTTCTGATTTAAGATATGTCATCATTAGATTCCTAAAGACAGTTTCAGTCATAGACTGTAAAAAAAAGATGGATGACGTGTCTCTGAAGCCAAAACTTGTGCAATTTCTGTAATTTGAAGACCGAGTCTGCGCGTATCAAGGTCCCGCTCCCACAGACACAATTGCTAACACAGCTGTCAATCATGACGGTTTTTTTAGCATCAAGTAACTAAAAAAAAAAGTTTGTTTTTTGCTTAAACTAAAACCAGACTTACTGGAAAACATACTTGAACATACATCAGCATGATGTGAACTACCTAAAATTACAGAAATTATCTTTCGGAAAAATTGGATTTTTTAGTTTGGCTCGCGTCTTATTTGATTACAAAGAGAGGGCGGGGTTTATAACCTATACTGCAGTCAGCCACTGGGGGACAATCGAAAATGGGGTTTTTTTTCCGGAAAACTTTCATTTTCTGGAATATCTGCATTGGTTTCTATGTCAATGCCATTTTGTTGGTAGGCATACACCAAAAACAACAATCACAACATGCTTGTGTTCATGCTGCAGAAGCTACCTATTAGCTTCACTAAAATAATTTATTTCTAAGCTTTACTAAAGTTTATATACTTTGTGCAAGGTTTGTGCGCAACCTTACAGTCTTATTCTCCATTTTTGGTGCATCTCTCTGGCAGAATTAAAGCGCCACATACTGATGATCTGGCATGCATACTAGATCGTTTTTCGTGTGTACGCAGATATTTCTCGAAACAACGAGAAAAAAAAAAAAAAAAAGACAGGGAAAGCTCTGGCTTCGTGTCGATGTGGCCTAAATCATGGCAGTAGTATATAAAGAAGCTGAAATAACACAAAGACCGACTACTCCAGCGACATTAATGTTGAAAGGCCTAATAAAACTCCTACAAAAAACAACAACTGTTAAAATCAAACTAGAAGATATTTTGGTGGTCGCTTAGTTTTATTTCAGTCATGTCCTGCTGAATAACTCCACACACACACACACACACACGTTGTGTTTTCATGTTTTATGGGGACATTCCATAGGCGTAATAGTTTTTTTACTGTACAAACTGTACATTCTGTCCCCCTACACTACCTCTACCCCTAAACCTACCCATCACACAAAATGTTCTGCTATTTTAGATTTTCAAAAAAGATAATTCTGTATGATTTATAAGCTTGTTTCCTCATGGGGACCAAAAAAATGTCCCTACAAGATCAAAATTTACTAGTATTACTATACCTGTGGGGACATTTGGTCCCCATAACGTAGGGAATACCCACCCACCCACCCACACACACCCCCACCCACCCACACCCACACACGCACACACGCACACACACACACACACACACCACCGGTCCAAATTGGTCCAAAATCCCCTTCCCGTATTTATCGGCAGTGATTTTGGTCACCTTGAGCAACATTTTTGCTTACACACTGAAAACTTTAGTCAGTGTGGTTTGGACAGTTTTAGACAATTTTCCAAGCCTCTCCAAACGCTGCACCAGTGCTAAATATTATGACCTACATCTAGTACAACCTACACCTCCAATCACCATTAACAAACTTCCTTTAAAAAAGGAACAGAGAAGCAAAGGAGAAACAACATCCATTTTACAACCACCCAAATGCATCCTTTACGATCAGCTGTTAACTTCATCAGAGCTAGACATTTGTCATCGAAGTTGTCACTGTATTTGTAATAAAGCTCAACGGTGAATGCTAGAACGCAATCAAATTCTATTCCTCAAACTCTACTCATATTTACCTCTGTACCAGATTTCCGTATTTAAGTTTGCCTTCAAATCATGATCCCTGCTGTCTGTGTCCTCTCTCAAGGCTTTCTCTTTCTTCTCCGACGCTTTCACACAGAGATATTAATCCCTCATTTGTGAGGAAAAGCCTCGTCAACCTGCTAATGAACCGTCAGTACTTATCCTTTAACGAGATTACCACACTGGCCCACATGCGTTAGAGACGCAAAGAGAATTACCAGCAAAAAAAAGAGCATCTGCTTGTTTACTTGTTCTCATGTACAACAAATACTTAAATCAAGCACATCTTTTCCTCCCCTTGTGAAAAAGTGCTTAATAATATTGAATGTGCACTTGTAAATGTACTTCAAATCTTAAAAGTATATTTAAAACAAAACTATTTACAGAATATATAGTACTAATGAAATAAAAGGCAGGTAACTATTTCAATAATCCACTTTAGTCATTCTTCTAACTATAAATAACTTTGCAACATTTCAACCAACTCTAATGAGAGTCAGTCGATATGTATTTGAAAATTAATGAGAGTATTAGCAGTCTGATGTGTTGACTAACATACTAAAGCACATGTAAATATATCATATGGAAAAGCTGATGATGTGCCATTGCATTTTTTAGTCAATTACTCAGTTTATATGAACAATGGTTGAGGTGTGGTAACCGTTGAATCACAGGATACTTCACGATACGATACACGGCTCACAATAGCAATATCATCAATATATTGCTAGACAATCTTACAATGAGAGACATCACAAATATCAGTCGAACTTTGAAAACAAAATGCCGGTGAAAAGTGCAGGTTTTCCAGACTTTGCACTTAAACGTGGCCTCTATTGTTTTACTCGCTCTGCTCTCCGCAATCCCATTAAAACCTCTTTTTCTTAGGCTAGTTAAATTATGTTCACATTTCCCTCATTCATGTGTTGAGCGCCACCTTGAGGAACCATGAAGTACTGACACTGGGAGCAGGGAAATCTATTTAGAGCGCCTTATTTTATTAATTAAAATATCTATATTTAGTGCCAGCATATCAATTATCATATTGAGAAGGACATCGATATATTGCCCTATTGATATTGTGTCCCACCCCTACGTAGTATGTTTTATTTCACGACATTTGCCAGGTTGTTGTCCTTAAAACACTTGCATGTAGGATTAATTTCTTACGCATCTCATTCCAAGCCTCCATTCCTTATTCCAAAATGTCATTTTAGAGCTAATAACGGAGATAATGAGTCGGCGTAAAGTAGTTATTTTTGTTCATTCCTGTCGCTTCATAACTTCTTTCTGGACTTTAAAAGTCATATACCTCTCGATTTCATCAAAAATATCTTAATCTGTGTTCTGAAGATGAATAAAGGTCTACCGGGTGTGGAACGACATGAGGGAGACCTTTTAAGTTTGCATTTAAGTGTATTCTTTTAAAGTATATTATTACCATAATCCAAACTCTTTTTAAAAGTATGCTAAAGTTTACTTTTTCACAAAAGCTGTTATCCTTAATTCTCTACAAGTTTGCTGAAGTCAGCCCTTTAAGGGTTTAATACACTCTGGCCTCTTAAACGGTGCAGTATTGGCTATCAGGGGAGACCGAGGTTGACTGTGTGTGTGTGTGTGTGTGTGTGTGTGAGTGTGTGTGTGTGTGAGTGTGTGTGTGAGTTACACACACTCACACACACACACACACACACACACACACACACACACACACACACACACACACACAGCAAATTTTCGAGAGAAAATACTAAATTAGAGTCACTCCGAAAATTGCTTTGATGTCAATGAATCGTTTTGGCATCGTGCAGCTGCGAACTGGAAACACGAATGGCAACTTTTTTGTGATTTTTGACCAAATTTATCTTCGTGATTAGAGACGTACTGAGTCAGACAATTTAAAGTAAACCACTGTTGACAGAGGCGCTGTGTTTTGTTCATACTCGTAAAAGAGGCTGCTTGTAAAGAGCGTGCTCTCTTTCAGTGTTGCCATGTCTGCTTTTTATAAGCTTAGTTTTTCATTAAGACACTTATTTATGGACAGTCATGCTGTTTTATGCTTATTTAAAGAATACAGTCCCGTATTAGGTCTTATTTTGGTGAGGCAAGTCACTTCCTTTGGGCTTATTTTTCACAGGAGATCTGGCAACACTAACAGTAGTGTATGAGATCCCAGAGACCACAGGGCAGACAGACAGATGAGTGACATGAGTGCAGACACAAACACTACCACTCAAAGTTTTGGGTCACTACTTCCTTTTAAAGAAATTAATACATCCATTCAGCAAGGATGCATTAAATTGATCAAAAGTGTCTGTAATAACAAAAGATTTACATTTCAAATAAAGGTTGTTGTGACGAGCAGGGCGGGCGAGAGCCGTGAGGGAACGGCGCGAGGTGATAATGAGCGTCAGCTGCGCGCTACACCGGTCTCGTGTCTCTCACGGAGGAGCTCCGGAAGCATAAAAGAGGAGCGACGACAGTGAAGGACGAGAGAGGACCAGGCCTGGATTTTATGTTGTTTTATTATGTTTGTGTGGGCGGCAGTCTTTCGTTTTATTGTTTGTTTATTTATTTGATTAAAGTATTTTGAATGTTCGCCGTTTCCCGCCTCCTTCTTCCCGTACTTAAGAACTGTGTTACAGTTGTTCTTTTGAACTTTTAAGAATCCTGGAAAACAGAAATCACGATTTCCTCAAAAATATGAAGCAGCAAAAATAATCAAATGTTTCTTGATTAGAAAATTATAATGATTTCTGAAGGACTGGAGTAATGATGCTGAAATTCAGCTTTGATCACAGGAATAAATCCCATTTTACTATATATTCAAAAAGAAAACAGTGATTTTAAATCCTGTATCTTGGATCAAATAAATGCAGCCTTAATTAGTATAAGAGACTTTAAAAAATGTGTACAGACGCTAAACATTTGAACAGTAACATATATGTCACTATCAGGTCTGAATTTGGTTGTTCAATGCGTTTCTCACTCCAGTAAACCACCAATCGTCAATCAAAAATGGCAGTTAGAGCTACAGAAACGAAAGTGGGGTTACCTAGAGTGAAAATTAACAAAAAATGTATTTTGGAGGTATGAACATGAATGTTTTTCTAATGCTCTCTACAGTTTTGATGACTAATATATATATATATATATGGATGAAAAATTCACAAAAACACCAGTAACATGCATTAAGAACACATAGGGTCCATTTTGAATTCTGATTCAACTTTAATCTGTGAAAGTCTGCATGACATTCACAGAAGTCATTGTAGGCACAAACAGAGGAATCGACGTCTTTGATCCTGGAGGCTTTTGTGAACAGTTTACGCTTGTCAACTGCTTCGTTAGTGAGTGATGAGACAATTTCACGTGTCAAAATTTACACTGAGACGGTGTAGATCAGAGATGAGCGTCTCTCTATCAGGGAACAAATCAGATCCTATAGAAGCACTACTCTGGGAATAATCTGTACGTGAGCACAGCAAAGCACAATTACTCATTTAACGTGCAAAGACGCCATTCACGTAAAGGCCATAAAGGTGCAGCAGCAAAAAAAAAAGAGATCTGATTAATTGTAAGGATCAGAGAGATTATCATGAAAAACTAATATTAAAAGTGGACCTCAAGGGAAATGGTGAGTAGAGGCTTTCTGCATGCAAACAGTTTTGTTTTATGTTAAATACCTTAACAGAGGATCCAGATGAGAGACTCGAGCTTGTAACTTTGAACGGTGTCGCTCTTAAACCAAGAGTCAGCTCTGAGAGAACAAGGGAAAACAGCAAAATGAGAACAATGAAGACAGCTACGAGATTTAGATGAGACTGAGCTTCTTAAAAATGTCTAATGATGGTGTACGGTTTGAAAACATCATGCCACCCCGAGAAATATTTACACAGCACTGTTTAGATGTTAAATAGAGCCTCGGTCAGAGTGGATGGAGGGTGAAGTGGAGCCTTAAGTCTGTTATGCAAGCTGCCACAATGGCACCACATCGGGCTCATAAATTAGCATGGTCACATTACTGCTAATGTAAACACTGCTCAGCGCCCTCTGCGCTCTCGGGCTTTGCTCGGCATGGGATACAAGCGCACTGCTTGAGCATTAGTGCGTACCATTTTTGTTACTTGAATCACATTTTTTTTAAAGACACTTGTTTTAATTTCAGCTAGTTTCAAAAGGAAAATTTTTAATTTATCTTGATGTACTAAAATTTACATTTTACATTTATTCATTTGGCAGACGCTTTTATCCAAAAAAAAAAAAGCCTTGCTCAAGGCATCGAAGGTGGAGAGAGTGCTGTTCATTCACAATCCCCACCTTCAATTCCTGCCGGCGTGGGAATCAAACCTGCAACCTTCAGGTTGCAAGCCCAACTCCCTCACCTTTAGGCCACGACTACCCCCTATAATAACAAAACAAAAGCTAAATCAAACTATTAATAAAAAATGATACAAGTATCTCAATGGTAATAAAAAAAATTACATTAGTAATGATCAATCATCATCTTAGGAAATAATCGTTTAAATTTTTATCCAATTTTGTGTGATATGATCTTGTCAGTCAGATCGGATAATATGCTAAAAAAAAAAGGGATGTTTAAACAATTGTTCTTGATATCACATGAAATTGAGTGTTACAGTCGCATTGCATTGTGGGATCCAGTCTCACTCTATTTGCTCCGCTTGACATTTTGAAAAACATAGCGGGTATTCATGCATACTAATTCCCGAGTTCCCGCCCTTTTTGACCAATGAATTTCCATTACTTTTCAAATTGTTCATGATTACTGCATTTTAAAAAGCATTTCACGTGTTTGTCTCAAACTATTTCAAGAAATTTAAGACATTTAAAAATTATGCACTACCGTTCAAAAGTTTGGGGTCAGTATGATCAGAGTTTCCACAAAAATATGAAGCAGCACAACTGTTTTCAACATTGATAAAGCAAATCATCATATCAGAATGATTTCTGAAGGATCATGTGACACTGAAGACTGGAGGAATGATGCAGAAAATTCAGCTTTGCGTCAAATAAATGCAGCCTTGGTGAGAATAACAGACTTCTTTCTGAAATATTTAGTAAAAAATCATATTTTTTGAATGCTTGAATATTAGATTGGAAAGACCAAATCAAGACAATTTGTTGACTTTTGAAAGCAAGTAAAGTAAAGCGTGTCGTCTTTTCATCAGAGCTTCATACTGTTCATTGAAACCTTGGTGTTTTATCCCAAGAGATCTGGTTTGCGTCAATAAATTCCCAATAAAAACCTCTTTGGCCAAGAACCCACCGCTGATGAAACCAAAGAGTGGACATTGTTCTTAAATAAAGCAGTCTGCTCGTTTTACAGCGTCTTCCATCAGTTAATGAACGATTACACAATATGGCATGTGGTTCGGTGAGACGGTAAACACTCTTTTACTGCAGGTCTATAGCATTAAATATCCCGAGGCTTTCAAGTACATTTTCACTGTCTGCGAGACCTTTCAGAGTCAAGGATGAGCAAAGCACTTCCAAAAAAGGAAGATCTGACAGAGCTGTGGCACTATGACAAATAAGGTCTGTTGATGATACTGAGAAGAGACAGACAGAGAGAGAGAGAGATATGATGAAATAAGAAGGAATAGTGATTGTGTTTATGCATCAGGCAGGCGAAAGAGGATGAACTGCAATGTGAATTATGATTATATGACAGGGGTCCTTAGGCAGACATGCCAGTAAACCAAAATATAACGGTTCTTTTATATCATTGTGATGGTATATATGTCATAGCTATGGTGTATATATAGGTTTTTTTCTCCATTTTGTTGGAGTTTTGGTTCCTTGCCTTTGTCTTGTTTAAGTTGGGGACACTTGCTTGATATTCAGCAGTGTTTTTGATATGCCTGCATTGGTGTCGTTGTATGTTAACTGAGCTGAACCGGACGATTACGTCACTGTTTTCTCCAGTGCTGATATACATAAATTAACTAGACTAATAACTATTGATCTTTGCAACGGAATGAATCAATAATATATCGAATAAGCTGGACAATGACACCATTTTCTTTGGGAGCTGCTGTGCAGCCAAAATTATTTG
This sequence comes from Zacco platypus, assembly GCA_038088235.1. NCBI lineage: Eukaryota > Metazoa > Chordata > Actinopteri > Cypriniformes > Xenocyprididae > Zacco > Zacco platypus. The sequence goes on along the minus strand of CM076082.1, from coordinate 2,991,949 downwards.
CCAATTATTAATGTAAAGCTGCTTTGCCACAATTTGCTATATAAATAAAGATGACTTGACTTGACTATATACACACACACACGTAAAAGTACATAAGATCTAGCTGGATAACACTAAAAATGGTTGAATATCCACGATGCGTATGACATAATTATGTGGAAGTGTCTAGTTTTGATGATCCAGTGAATTAAATACTTTACAAATGAAATGTACTTCATCTCTTCCCCTTTTTGGTTTTCATGCAAATTCCCAAAATATGATACAAATTCCAAACAAATGAATGTAAAAAAGCTTAAAAACTAAAATATTGCCCACATGACCCACCATCATAAAAAGTGCATAACGAAATCCGTTTCAATCCATGTGAAAATAAAGATAAATGTGCAAATCATGATAACACGTCACAATAAGGTATCATATGTTAGCATTAGCTAATATGAGCAAACAATAAACGACGAACAGCATTTATTAATCTTAGTTCAATCTCAACATTTATGAATACATTTATAAGGTCAAATGTAGTACTGTTAACATTAATGCGCTGTGACGCTGAACTAACATTAGGTTAATAAATACTGCAAAAAATATAGGTAACACTTTATTTTACAGGGTCATTGTTACATGTTACATGTAGTAACAACTACAAATGATGCATAATTACATGCAACCAACCCTAAACCAAAACCTACAGTAAGTACATATAGTTACTTAATATTACTCAGTATTTAAATGTATAATTACAGTGTAACAAAGACACCTTAAAATAAAGTGTAACTAAAATATATTGCTCAGTAGCTATGTTTCCATCCAAAGTCGTGGCTGATGCGCAAAATTGAAATCTAGTATAAAACATTTGCGAATAAATCCCAGTTTCCATTCAGTTAGTCGAAGAGAACAAAACCATCAATTCCTGATAAACTGGTGCCAAATATCACTAGGGAAAATGGATGTTTCTGCAGTAGGAGAAGTAAATAATGAATGACTTGCGCTTCAGGGCACGGAGACGGAACGCAACAAACGTGGAGATGGATGTTTTGGGAACGCAGTCGTGCAAGACAGTTCTGGAAGGTAATTATACCGAAGCACTTTGATTCAGAATGACCAAAACAACATTTTAGGTGCCGCGCAACGAGATTGGTGTTAGTTAAGCCGTTCCATTCCACAAAATCACATGACTTTTTTTGATGCACAAGGAGGAATTTACTCTGTAAATGCATTTATCAGATAAACTTTTTATGCACATTTTCAGAATTTATGCACATCTTTGCAGCGTTTTTTATTCAACATCCCAAAATTTGCATAACAATAGGTGGACATAGTTAATGCGTTAAGTTAACTAACATGAATGATCAATGGCTAATAATGAGACCTTATTGTAAAGTGTTTTCCCCATTCATAAATCAGAAAACGGCTGCAAAACATCCAAATGTTTGGAAGTCAAGAGCGCGCACTGCCGGTTCAATTGACAAGAAGTGGAAGCTAGAATAAACCATACTAGGCAGTACTTAGAAAAGGTCAAATCTTAAAATTCAAAGTACAGTCAAGGACACTTCGGGAAAAAACCCCACAAAAATAACTGAAGAAACTACCGGGTTGAGAACTACTGGAAAATATTTTGCTCCGATGAGACGAAGAAGCTTTAAATTGAAATATGGTCTAACATTCATACAAGAAGAGCCGCTAAGCACCGTTTACTTTCATTTAATGTTAATAAACATTTTGTGAAATGTTAGGTAACACTATTTCGATGGTGCATTTTAGACATTCCACTGACTTTGCAACTACATGTCAAGCAGTCAGAGTATCAGTAGACTGTTTAATATCCGCCGATACTTTATTTTGATGCTCGCCAACTGATTACAAGGGTTTCAAATGATATGAGTGTGTATATGATGAAAGAATTTTATTTTTGGGGGAACTATCCCTTTAAATACATTCATAAGTACACTAAAGTGACATCCACCCCCACTTAAAAGAACCACAACGGTTTCCACAAAATAGATTCTTTTAAAGTTTATATGCAAAGCCACTAAATAGGCTTACTCATACATTACTTGAATCACGGAGAAGGAATGTATCGAACTATTTCATTTTAGGGTGAAATTTCCAACATGGCTGCCAAACTGAGAATATGCACAGCTTGCACTCCGGCTCGTCCCATCAACCCACTCGCCATTCCTCATAAAAACATCTGTGAAACGCATAGTACTGTTGCTTTCCAAATAACCTGGATCGTCCTTTAGCCATTACTAGCTTTCCATTTTGCCCATTCCAGCTTTCTAGGCCTGTGATTTAACGAGATAAGAATTCATAAGCAATTCTTTTACAATCATCATTTGAAACCGATCCTAAAGAACCATAATATACATTTCCATACAGAATTCCAGCACAAAACTAAAAAGTGAGATCTTTCAGAGCACATACAGCAGCTCTCGACAGGACTATTGACTATCGACTATTATGATCATCAATAGGACAAAATGTCCCATAGCAAATTAAATTAACTCTCCATTAGCAATACGCAATTCAACACAAGAGATTACACAATAACCAATATGTAGGAATTTAGGAAATAAGACTTTGTTTCTTAGGTCTAGGATGCTTTAAAGGTTATAGTTCACCCAAAAATGAAAATTCTGTCAGCTGATGTCCGTACTTTTTTTCCCCATACTATGGAAGTCAACCGTTTCGTCACCCATTTTCTGTCGGCCGTGCAAATAGTAATAATGTAAAATATTATTACAATTTAAACTAACTGTTTTCTATTTAAATATAATGTATTCCTGTGATCAAAGCTGAATTTTCAGCATCATTACTCCAGTCTTCAGTGTCACATGACCCTTCAGAAATCATTCTAACATGATGATTTGATGCTCAAGAAACATTTATGTTGAAAACAGTTGTGCTGCTTCATATTTTTGTGGAAACCACAATACATTTTTTTTTTCAGAATTATTTGCTTAATGTAAAGTTCGAAACAACAGCGTTTATTTGAAACAGAAATCTTTTGTAACATTATAAATGTCTTTACTGGCACATTTGATCAATTTAGTGCATAAAAAATATATATACTCTTCAAGTATCTCTTTAAAAAACATATATAATGTGGTTTTAAACCACTCAAGCGCAAGACGACATGAATGAGAACTCAATTCAGTACTCGTGCACCGTTTTCTGTACTGGGCACATCCAGCCTGCACACAGAAAGCCGCCTCTCATACAGTCTGGAAATACTGAATTGAGTTCATCTTGGGCTCGAGCGGACAAATACACACAAATTATGTCAAAACATCTTCGTAAACACAGTCGGTTATGTGAATGTTAACAGCTGAGAAAGAAAACACGCGTAAAAAAACAACTAATTTCAAATTTGATTTCATTTTCTGAATGTTGTTCGGTTGTATGTAAGTATTTGTGCTATTGGTGCCAATTTGCTTATTTGTTCTTACTGTATTATGGACTGTATACTTGTCTTTAATAATGTTTGAAATTTATATTAGTCTAGTTTATAAGTTAGTTATTCTTTTCTTAAGTTATTTGCTGATTTTTGTTCAAGTTATTCAGCTGCAACAGAATATTTTTCAAAAAGACACATAAAAAATAATTTCAATATTTAAATGTTTGACCATTTTTTTTACCATATAGGAATCGAAAAACTCAAGCAGTATCGGAATCGCTAAATTTCAAACCCTATTTACCGGAGTTTTTGCTTCGTTTTTTTTAACCAAAGTGACATTTATTATAATCAATGTATACATTTTTTTAGTTTATTCAATCCCGCCAATTCACCCGCTATAGTTTTGGACCCAGAATGCACAACTGTGTACACGAGTGTTTGTTTTACGAATAGTTCAGAGAGTATCATCATTTGCTTACCTGTTCTCTTTGGAGTAACAGATGTGATGATTCGAGGGGTCATATTTACAGCTGTAGAGGTCGATGACAATGAAGAATGTGAAGTTGGGTTTCGTCCATCTTTGATCTCAATGCTCAGGAAGGTCTTCATGTTGGACTCGGGTTCACCCCAGGTATCGTGGGTCCCTGAAGATGCTTCTCCCTCAGGAGTCTGCACTTCTTCTGAACCGCTACACGCACGCCTGACGTTTTCAGTGTGACCGTGTGAGCCGCCCACTCCGGCGTGTGATTGGCTGGAGGAAAGCTTGGGCTGGACTAGCATGTTCTCAGTGGCATTCCTCTCTTTCTCTGGGATGGAGGAAGAGCAGGACGGGGTGTCCCGGGACCTCTCTGCTGACACTGTGTTTGTAGAATGAGAAGAACTGTGGCCACTTCTAGGTACATTCGTAACAGGTTCGGCGAACTTGCGCATCCTGTCACGAACAGAGTTTGCACGAATGAAGGGCTCAGAGTATGAGGCTTTGTTTTTAAAATCTGGAAAGAAATAATAAAAAATGACGTCATACTTAAGTGTCTTTAACAACTATGTACTAACAACCATTTGATACAATACACGTATTGTGTACATACATTTTAAAAATACCTGCATATACCTGGTCCCTTACCCCTTAAAGTGACAGTGCAACCAAAAGTGAAAATTATCCCATGATTTACTTTCTTTTCACACAATTTGAGATATATTTAGAAATATCTTGGCTCTTCCAAGCTTTAAAATGGTAGTGAAGAGGAGGGCACATTTTGAAGCCCAAAAAAATTCCATCCATTATATATATAAAAAAAAAAAAAAACATACAGCTCCAGGGGGTTAATAAAGGCCCTCAGAAGCAAAGCGATGCGTTTTTGTATGAAAAATATTTGTAAGATTGTGCCAAATCAATAACCATAAGCGTAGCATAAGCGAAGACGCCTCTCACAATTCAAACAAATACGTCTGTGCAACAAACTCAAGCTCCTTTTCTCTTATGTCGAAATCATTTCTCTTTAAAAATTATTGTTCTTTTAATTGTTTTGTTTCGTTCTATCCTCTGAGATTCCACGCTCGAAGTTACTCTTCCGCCGCAAATCAATGCCTACTATTTTTGCTTCAGTAAACTCCTAATCATTGCTTATTACGAGTTGGAAAGGTAGTTGTTAAGTTTAGGTATTGAGTAGGATTAAGAGATGTATAATATGGTCATGCAGAATCACATCTAAGATTTAAAAAATTATAATAAAATAAAATTGCAAGAAGTTGATACCAAGAGCAACAAATCTGATGTGGATAACAGAGTTCAGATCATCTTGGTCTTGAAGAATTTGATGAGAAATGTTAATTATTAAATCTCTGTACTTTGGTACTGATCAGTCTGAGATCTCCTTGAGATCTCTTCTGAAACTCAGGAGGAGTGACAATACTGCTTTTTTTCCCTGGTTCAAGCAAGGAAGTAAGAGAATTAAAGGGCTAATTCAACCAAAAATGATTTGACAGATTTAATTCAGGCTTTTAGTCATATAAACACTGATCAACGCACTCAAATATGCATTTGACAGAATTTTCATTTTAGATTTCATCAACTATCCATTTAATCAAAATCTTCACTTGCCATCCATTTAATTTCATTGTGCCTAGAATAAACAAGTGTGATTCTAAGGGTATTAATTCCATCTCATTTGGGATTTTTCATCCCTACGGATCATGCAGGATGTTTTGGTTTCTTCACAAGCGGGGGGGGGACAGGAAAGACTGATTAAAGCATCACACCGGACTGGGCCCCTGAGCCTGTGAATGTGGTAATGGCCCTATTAGGTCATAAAGAAGAGTAAAGATCTTGGGACACGGCCCGCTGAATGAGAGAGGGTGACATCTCGAAACTTTAAACAAAAGCAGAAGGACATCAACTTGCTGCTGGGCAACTACACTGCCAGGTATGCAATATATGCAAGTTAAATTTGAATTGAAAGTCTAATTATAAATAATAAAGCAATTATTAACTAATTCTAGGGCACAGGATGAATCTATTATTAGATCAGCTTCTGCTGTGGTGCATTTTTATGAGGGCATGCAGAACTGCTCACCTGTATCCTTGCCGTTAGGAAGAGAAGTCAAGAGAGCGTCTCTACCTGATGCAACCTGAGGAAAATTCATTCAAAATCAACTTCTCAGAGCATAACATGAAACATGGGATAAAATATTGCCAAAAATATGAAGCAGCACAACCGTTTTCAATATTGATAATAATCAGAAATGCATCTTGAGCAGCAAATCATCATATTAGAATGATTTCTGAAGGATCATGTGATGCTGGATTACACTAACTGGACTATAAAAAAATGATTCTTCGGACTTAAATTATAAATGAAACCGATTAATGGAGTTTGTTTTACAAGAAAACACCATTTCAGGTTTTCTACTTCAAAATCTCATGTTTAATTCAATGAATTACTTGCCATTTATTTGTAATTTTTGTGAAATTTACTTGCAATTTCCGAGTGAAAATTCTTTCTGTACCAATTTTGAGTTAAACTTTATTTTAAGGTGTCCATGTGACAGTGTAATTGTACATTAAATTACGGAGTATATATATAAATAAAATACTACATAAATGAATATGAAATAAATAACTACATGTACTTCATATAGGGTCATTCCGGGTCAAATCACCCAAATTTCGGAAACTTCCCCGGCTCAAATTTTTGATTTTGTTCATATTTTTTCTGTAGAAAGACAAACAAATAGTGCTGAAGGCCAAAATATTAAATGTCACAGATGTATATTTACGGAGTGATGTAGAGGGGGAGATTCGGAGCCAATTTACAAGGGTGTAAAAATAAGTGAACCAAAGTGACCCACATTTGGTTGTTGACCTTTTGAAAATATGAACAATTAACCAATTTACTCATGAAGCTGCATTAAGATCTCCATATCTCTGGGGCTGAACCATTGAGGGCCTTTAAAATGAAGATACCAAAAGGAAAATTCAAGTGAACAGTCACTGTTGGCATATATTGTAACAAATATTTCTAAAGTCAACAGATTTTACAAACAGACCTACTAATATCTGTAAAAATAAAATAATGACCCAGCCATCTTTCGAGTCATTTTCAAATTTGGCTCCAAATCTCAGGTGAAAAAGTTATTTTGAGCCTCCTCTACAAAATAGTTGATTACTCCATAAATATACATCTGTGACATTTAATATTTTGACTTTCATCTCCATTTATGTTTGTCTTTCTACAGTAAAAATATGAACAAAATTGACCTCTGGTTGAGATGACACGGAATGACCCTATAGGATTAGGTTTTTATAGTTTTATCATTTATAGTTATTTCTACAGTAACTACTGTACATGTAACGTGTGTCAAGTACAATGAAGTGTTACCCATTTTTTCTCAATGTACAGAAGATAAAACAGGACAATCCCAAACAGAGGCAAATAGTACCTCCTGGTGGAACTACCAAAGCAAGAGTTCCCATCAGACACCTTTCACTTCTCACCTTCTGTCTGGAGATGTCTTCAGGCATTTTACTGCTCGTGTTCAGCGTGAACTCTTGTGAACTTGCTGTGCTCCTAAAGTGAGTCGCTTCCACGCCATTGTCAAGTTTCTTCTGCGGAGCCTCTGAATTCACACCAGACAAAGACGCTCCCGCACTCACTTCCTCCCCAGCTGGTCCTGACGGTGATCTTTGGTCCCTCAGATGATCTTCCGCAGCAGACAGGGATTCGTGACTGCGGTCCGAAGCGCTGGAATTCAGCCTCGTTCTCTGATGAGAGCCGTGGCTGTCGCTCGACTCTCCGGAGTCTGAACGCTCCCGGTATGAAGGAATGACTTCTGAGGAGGGCGAGCCATGATCACATTGAATCCGTTGGGTCAGAGGGCAAGAGACTTTCTCTCTGACCAAAGGATCTAGTACTAAAACCATGTCAGGGTTCGAGCCTACAGCAGAAGAGAGATGCACAACTGTAAGTACACTACAGGATCTTTGAGGTCACAATTGAGTCTTCTTTAAAACACCAACCTAAAAGCAGTTTAAATGGACTGAAAGGAGAAAAAGTCAACCAACACCATTTTTGACCTTCAAAGTGGACTCAACTCGACTCAGCTGAAACTAGATCAGAGGCTGCATCCTTCGAAGGCCGCATTTGAAGCACAAAGATGGCTGTCCCAATTCGAAGGCTCCTTCAAATGCGTTCTCGAAAGAATCGACTGCGCGATGGTGACGAGAAATTACACTTTTAAATACAAGTATTGGGTTTCAACTTACTCGACTATCTAATGACACTAAATGTAAAGTAATATTTTGTTAAAGCGGTTCAAATGTTATCTTACATCTGGCCAAGATGCCATTTTATATGGTTTACACTCCATTATATACAGAAATGAACGTTGTGAACCCGGTTTTGTTTTCAGAGAGTTGAATACAAAAGTACAAACGAAATGTTACTCGCTCTCATCAACCACAAAATTATAGCAAATATGATTTTGAATTATTAAAGTGAATTGGTGAAATGAACCTGGAGAGCTTTAAAAAGCATTAAAAAGTTTGGGATCAGTGAGTGTTTTGTTTGTAAGAAATGAATACTTTTATTCAGCAAAGATGCATTAAACTGTAATATTTTAAATGTCTTCACTAATTTTGCTCAAAGGCTTTATGATTTTTAAACTTCTTAAATCCTTAAAAGAAATCAAACTGTTTTCAACATTGATAATAATCAGAAATGCTTCTTGAGCAGTAAATCATCATATCAGAATGATTTCTGAAGGATCATGTGACTCTGAAGACTGGAATAATGATATTCACATAGAAAGTTAATTTAAACAGTAATAATATTTCCCAATATTACTGTTTTATAGTGTTTTTGATCAAATAAAAGCGGCCTTGGTGAGCAGAAGAACAACTTTAAAATAAAAATCATAACATTTGAACGGTAGAGTATGTTTTAAATGAAGTTTTCTATCAGTTTCTCTTGGTTTATTGGTTATCAGTCTCTGAATATTATAGACAACCAAAAATTTGTAATATTACCTTTTTCAGTATTTAATAGGAGTGTAACGGTACACAAAAATGACAGTTCAGTACGTATACCTCAGTTTTGAAGTCTTTGTTCACTATGTTTTTGGTACAGCAGGTGAAAAACAAACTTTTTTTTTTTTAAATAAAACACTGGTTTACTGAACAAACCATGTCTGTCTTTAAATAGAGTCGGTCGATCTTGCTGCAACACACACTGCAGTTTATAGTGCTGTTGTAATTGTGGGAAGAGATTACACACTTATACTTTTGGATGCAAAATATTTAAACTTTAGTACTAAGTTTAGAAGTATTGCTCTCCCATTCCATTTTATGCGAATATGCACAACGTCACTCGTTCATTGAAATCCGAGAAGTTAAGCACAGATTCGCTTGCTGTCAGGATAATCGCTTATGCGAAATGGGAATTTCTAACGTTTACAGGTGAGTACACAACCATAAGACGCAAGCTGAAAACAAAAGCATTAACCCTTATGCATTGTTCAAATTCACGACCCTTTCGTTATGTTCGTGGCTGAAAACAGACACTACTTTTAACTGCTTTAAAAATGTATCAAATAAATATTTTTTTCAAATTTTTTTGCTTAAATCTATTAATCAACCTCAGTCCTGATCAAAACTCCTAAATGTTTAAAAAAAAAAAATCAGGATTTTAACTCTTTAATTGCCAAATTCATAAATAATGTCACTGATTTGGGGAAAAAAAACACACAAAATAATTTATTTTCAATATAAAATGTGATTGTGGATTGGATTTTTTTTTTGCCTTTTATCACGGTCTTGGACATGTCAAAGATTAGAAACAACATTGGCTTTGATGCATTGTTAGTTTTTGTGCAGCATCAGATTTTAACTTTTTCTCCCTCATTTACTGTTCGTGGCTGAAAACAGACACTACTTTTAACTGCTTTAAAAATGTATCAAATAAATATTTTTTTCAAATTTTTTTGCTTAAATCTATTAATCAACCTCAGTCCTGATCAAAACTCCTAAATGTTTAAAAAAAAAAAAATCAGGATTTTAACTCTTTAATTGCCAAATTCATAAATAATGTCACTGATTTGGGGAAAAAAAACACACAAAATAATTTATTTTCAATATAAAATGTGATTGTGGATTGGATTTTTTTTTTGCCTTTTATCACGGTCTTGGACATGTCAAAGATTAGAAACAACATTGGCTTTGATGCATTGTTAGTTTTTGTGCAGCATCAGATTTTAACTTTTTCTCCCTCATTTACTGTTCATGGCTGAAAACAGCCACTACTTTTAACTGCTTTAAAAATGTATCAGATAAATATTTTTTTCAAATTTTTTTGCTTAAATCTATTAATCAACCTCAGTCCTGATCAAAACTACTAAATGTTTAAAAAAAAAAAAAAAAATCAGGATTTTAACTCTTTAATTGCCAAATTCATAAATAATCTCACTGATTTGGGAAAAAACACACACAAAATGACTTATTTTCAATATAAAATGTGATTGTGGATTGGATTTTTTTTTGCCTTTTATCACAGTCTTGGACATGTCAAAGATTAGAAACAACATTGGCTTTGATGCTTTGTTAGTTTTTGTGCAGCATCAGATTTTAACTTTTTCTCCCTCATTTACTGTTCGTGGCTGAAAACAGCCACTACTTTTAACTGCTTTAAAAATGTATCAGATAAATATTTTTTTTCAAATTTTTTTGCTTAAATCTATTAAATCAACCTCAGTCCTGATCAAAACTACTAAATTTTAAAATAAATTTCAGGATTTTAACTCTTTAATTGCCAAATTCATAAATAATGTCACACACAAAATGACTTATTTTCAATATAAAATGTGATTGTGGATTGGATTTTTTTTTTCCTTTTATCACGGTCTTGGACATGTCAAAGATTAGAAACAACATTGGCTTTGATGCATTGTTCGTTTTTGTGCAGCATCAGATTTTAAACATCTTGTTAGTTTAAGAAATATCGGATGATCAGCAACGTTTAGTTTGTAAAAGCTCAGCTCGAGCTTCGCTGAACACTCATGAGCACTACATGCGTACTGAATTTCTTTCAGGAGATTTGCATTAGCATGTATGGTGAAATACCATTCATTCCTATGTATTCTCCACATATAAAAGCAAATATATGCAGCCAGGCACAGACAAAACGAACAGAACGAAGCCAAAGGAATGTCAGATGGTTATTGTAATGAGCTGTGCATGCTGGGTGGAGATAGGACATTTCCTTTCACATTTCCTGAGTATATGCACACTCAGGGCAAAGGCTGTTTGGGGGATGAAGGACAGAGATATCCAGACAGAGAATACATGGTGGGCACAGGAAGTGACATTAGCGTCAGCCTAGACCTTACCATCAGTATATTTGACAACTTTACATGATGTAAATTTGAGGATATAAACCAAAATGGGCTACTTTATGCTAACTTTAAGCTGTTATTGAAAATAAACCTGAGACATCAGACATTTTTATAATGAGGCAAAAGCTGTCCAAATGCTCATCTGACTGATAAAGCTTGAGACTGTAATGAGAGAGAGCTAATGCTCTTTTAAAGGTAAGAGCATTTCTCAGCAGATCCCTGTAATTTGTAGGAAAGCAGTCTTGCCGACATCCTGATACTTTTCACATCTGGTCAGGAAGTATCGTTCAGTTTCCACCATTCTCAGATCTCTGAAGGAGCAGAGCAAAGTCTGCGCTTCTGGGCTGCTTAGTCTACGACTTGTGTTATTTTCATTGCTTACAGAGTCAGGATATACTCCTTAAAAGGCCTTTACAATATTTTTTTCTTACATTAAAGATTTATGATACATTTTTAATGGCAAGATGCTGCCGAGAATGTTACATTTAATATTAAAAACTGTTGCAATGCAAAGAGAAAAGGTAATAGATTGCAACTAGTTAAAGCCAAATACGGGGTTGGGGAGTAACGAAATACAAGTAACTTAGTTACGTATTTAAAATACAAAATTGTGTTTCATTACAGTTTCATTTTAAATGGGTGGTAATCAGATTACAGTTACATCTGAAAAGTGTTTTAGATTACCAAAGTGATTACTTTGAGTTTTAATGTCATTTAAACAGCGATTGGTGATTCTCTGACTCTGACCGTCTGAAAAAGTGGAGTTAAGTTTCATCAACATTTTAATACTTTTAAGAGGATCATAAAAATGTTGTTATTTTTATTTAGTTCTGTCCTGAACAAGACAAAATGACTGAATTTATAAAAAAATTGTCTAACTGTCAACTGAACTGTCCTGTCATGACCTGATGATCCACGACTGTTTTCATGTTTTGTGAGTCATTTTATAATTCACTCGTCACTGCAACTTTTTCTCACAATTTGTTTTTTCCCTCACAATTGTGAGTTTGCATTTCACAATTCTGACTTCTTTTTCTCAGAATTGCAAGATTTAAACTCACAATTTGCAAGTTATAAAGTCAGAATTGGGAGATATAAACTTGCAAAACTGACTTTTTTGCAATTGTGAATTTAGTATGTGAGTTAAATGTCATAATTCTGACTTTTCTCAATATTGCGAGTTTATATCTCATAATTCTGACTTTATAACTCACAATTGCAACTTTATATCATGCAATTCTGAGGGAAAAAGTCAGAATTGTGAGATAAAAACTTGCAATGACCTTTTTTGTGTTTGTTCCACACTTATTAGTATTCCAAAGTATTCTAAAGTATTTAGATTAAGTTACTAAACTTGAGTAATGTAACGAAATACGTTACAAATGACTTTTTAAAGCATGTATTTTGTAACTGTAGTGAAATACATTTTAAAAGTAACATACCCAGCCCTGGCCGTATATAGAGTAAAAAAACAGAAACTCACTTCCCTTCACTCAATTAAGAGTAAGTGAATTTAAATGACACATCTTAGACGTGTAACTGTGAGGTCTTGAGGCTCTGGCCCAGTCGAGTGCTTAATTTGATTACCATCTTGTCTGCTTTGTTTACCACAAGAGATGTGGCAGGCAATGAAGTTCAGAGATCCAAACCCCAGACGCATTCTTCTGCTTCAGCACAAAGAAAGCCTCTCCACACTCTCAGACAAATGCTAGGCTATAAAATAGTGTGTGTCAAACCCAACAAAGTCCCTCAATCATCTCTCTGGATAAACAGATTTGATTCAGCTGCTATGGAAAACAGGTATTACAGATGCACTGCAGAAACATTTAACCTAAAAATGAAATATACTCTCCAAAAAATGACAAAAATACTATATATATTTGTATTAAGTACTAGATGAACTAAGTCTTTCATCCATGTTTTCATGTAAATTGAATAACACAAATGGGATTGAATTGAACAAGAAAAAAACATTGTTAAATCATAATTAAAAAGTGAAAAGTTTTGAAATCAATTATGACTTATACAATGACATGACGTCAATTTTGACTGATTATCTTTTTATCTCATATTTTTAGCTGAATATTTCACAATTTTGAGGTAGTATCTCAATTTCGACTTCATTTTGACGGTCTAATAATCATGACTTTTTAATCTCAATTTCTACTCATAATTGTCTGTCATAATTTCAATTTGTCTCAATTTCAACTTTATCGATTGACATTTTCTCTCATTTACAAATAGTCTCATAATTATGATTTAGTACTTCATCATTTCGACTTGTGCCATTATTATGATTGTCTGACTTTATCATTACTTTCTCAATAATTGACTTGAATAAATGGCGTCTTAATGCAGAATTTTTTTTTTCATAACTCAATTTCAACTTTTTATCTCATTCGCCCACAAATAAATAATCCCAGAAATAAATGCGGTGTGACTTATTCCTTTAACATTTTAATATTAGGCAGATTAAAACCAATTTAACCAACTTTTAGTGAAGTGGTATTATCGCCTGACACCACCACAGTACTATTTTGTAACGGAAATGACAGGCAAGAAATTCTTTTAGGATAAAGGAGAAAAAAAGTTTAACAAAGATTATAAAACCCTTTATCTGATTTCTAAACGTCTTCAACTCAAATTGTGTTTACATCTCTGACCCAAACTTCAAAATACTTGGAAGACAAAAGCATGCCCCCTCCCTCATTCTCCACAATGCTCTTCCCTGTCCTGTCCCAACCCCAAACTTCCTTTGTCTCCATCTGAATAACAAACAGTGGCTTCCCAAAATGTCTAATTTCTGCACTCATTAAGGCCGTCTTCTCTTGGCCCTGCTCTCACCACGGCCAAAATTACTGGGTTGAGCAGCTGAGTAAGGACCACTAACACCACAAATGTCAGGGTCACAGGAAAGGAGTTTGACTTCAACAGACGTCGTGTCTAAATATAGGGGTTGACCTGGTGGGGGGGGGGGGGTGGAAGTCTGTTTGCCAGACATAAATGAGCTTTACATCTCTACGGGTGCTGAGCGCCTCATTTGCCATAATCTACTTTGGTGTGGAACATTTCTAGACTTTTTTGCAAGATTAAACTCTTGTCAGATGATGAAGTGATGGTGTGATTTAACTTGCCTTCTCGGTGGTTCTCAACTCTCTCTGATTGGCTGATGAGCGCTTCTGCCTTGATGTTATCCTGTCCGCCCTGCAAAAAATAGACAAATCAAGAAAGTTAAATGAGAAAATCATACTGACTGTAGATAATGATAAATGTGGCCAAAACACAAAATTCCAGTTCAATAGAAACTCAACCATCAGAAGTGCATACAGACTGATATGGGACTCTATAAAGCGAGACAGAACAACTGAATGGCTAGTAAACCACCTCTCATGATTAATATGCAATGTTCAATTTGAACGGTGTTCAATTCAAGCTGAAGATATAATTTCATTGGTTTGCGCTGTATACCTCATTTGTTTTCTGCATATTTCCATGTGGAAATTGGACACTTCATGCACTCAACTGACTAAGATGTTGAAAGACAGAATAACCTTAAGACTCATACACTACATGGTGGAGTACGCAGCGCATAAGTGTATTGTGCATCATTTGGAAAGCAACTAATGTTTCTTTTGTTAGTTGCTATGGATAATGCATTATTATTTTCCTTTAAAAGACCCCTATATGGTGAAAATGAAGTTTTTAAAGGGTTAGTTCAGCCAAAAAAGAAATTTCTGTCATTAATTACTCAAGACCTTCGTTCATCTTCAGAACACAAATGAAGATATTTTTGATTGGTTCAGTGAGTCTCTATTGATTCTCTAGTAAGATAATGAACACATTCAGATGCCCAGAAAGACACTAAAACATTTAAATCAGTTCATTAGAGTACAGTGTTTCAACCTTAATATTATAAAGTGACGAGAATACTTTTTGTGAGCCAAAAAACCCCCCAAAACAACAACTTTTCAACAATATCTAGTGATGGTGATTTCAAAACACTGATTCATGAAAGCTTTACGAATCTTTTGTTTCGAATCAGTGGTTCGGTTCACGAATCAAACTGCCAAAGTCATGTGAACTATTGAAATTATGAATCACTTATGACGTAACGAAGCCTCGTTTACTGAAGTCACACAGAATTTACATTTTTGGATGAACTAACCCTTTAAATGTAGTTTATGTCTGTGTGGTGTTTTTAATATGCTTTAAGACAAACCATGTGCAAATTCATCAGTCAGCACCAGCATTTTTTCCTTTAATCTGCAGTTTACCAAAAAAAACACGGTTTGAAATCGGTGCTGTTTCTTACGTCACAAAAATGTTGTGTAACCAATCATGTGAATGTGTGGGCGGGATTTAGCATATCATTAACTACGCTACAAAGCAGGAAAGTCTCAAAAGAAGCCAGATTATCCTGGTATATTTTTCTGTTGATATATAAAATCGGGTACATTTAGCAATATAGCAGCTGAATTATGTCCATAATGTATATTACGAAGTTATGATGCCTTTCTCCACTGATGTTCAAAGCATTTGTAAGTACGCTGATTGTTAGAAGACTGACTCGTGAACGGGAACATAGTTTGTGTAACATTAGCAACACTTTAACAGCCGTTTGATAACGTGATCAAGCAAAAGTCTAGTCATATTAATTACTGTTGTGTCCAACATAGAGAGCAATACTTTGCCATTCTGATACATCGACCTGTAGACGCTCCTGTAGAATTCACTCTTCTTGTCTGAATTAAACCAGTATTCACTACTACAGTAAAGCTGACCAATCGGATCAGGTATTCTAAGCTGGTGCGAGTGAGTGGAGGTGGGGCTCATTTGCATATTCATAGATACGAGTATACTAAACAAAACAAAGGTGTAGAGTTACATTCAAGCTATTTTAAGGCATGAAGAAACTATTTTCATAGGAACAAATGTTTAAATGTGTCATTTTGGAGAGTTTTAAAAGGTAATATGCAAGTTTTTCGGACATCCAAACATCACTAGAACAATGTATCTTATATATTTTGTTGACTTGGAAACATTTGGGATAATGCAAGTACACCAGAATGTTTAAATCCAGAGAAATAAGTCATTTTAACCAGGACACGGACCATGTCCGTGCATCGCCTATCAATGACATCACACCTGCATTACCCTCGGTTTCAGAGTTATATTTTTGTAGAAACCATGGAAATGCATTAATTTGTTATGTGTGTTTTATTAGACAGGTGACAAATTTTTAGACAAAATTGCAATAATGCACTGAAAGCTGATGAAGAAACAACACGCTTTGCAGATAACGCACATGTTCATTATTCAAGTGCAGAATTATAGAATACATGATATAAAATAAATAAATAAATAAATAAATACAAAATGCTCTCAAACAGGTGAACCGGACTGTACCTTTAAGAGTTCGAGTTTGTCTGCAAGTTGTAAAGAAGGCTGAAACGACTGAGATGTTTAGTGTTATCTTAACGCTGTGGACTTTAAGTCTTCTTGGCTTAACTGCGATTGTCTACCTGCTGTAAAAGGATTAACAGTTATATGGTACAATAAACACCAAACCGCAGTTAATCAGCAGCCCAACACAAACAGAAATAATCAGGCATTACACGAGGTCATGTGTCTGAGTGTGTTTTTGTTTCAGACCAGCTGAAATCTTGAAAGCCGGGCTGATTTAAACCCAACACATGTAAACCGGTGACTAACGTGACCATTTTGTCCCACAGTAAGATTTTACTAGCAAAACATTTTTCAGTCTGTAAAGAGCAGATGTAAAGCAAGCGGACGCAGACACCGCTCAGCAGCAGTCACATCCATATTTCTACACTATAATTACAAGATGAGAAATGGCTTTTTCTGAAGTTCAGATCGAGGTTGCCGTTAAAGGGACATTTCAGCCCAAAATAAAGATTCCGCGAACTGAAGCGCTCTTAAATTTGAGCCTGTTCCTTATAAGTCGCAAGGCTTTTAAACATTGATTATAGTGCACGAACAATTTTTATAGTACATTTTTTAATCCTTTAGAAGCCCTGGTCCCCGTTTCATTTCATCACGGAAAAAGCCGCTTCCCTCCACAGGCGAAAGTCAGTCGTGTCGGATGTGGTTCCAAGCGACACGAGGGTGAGAAAACGTACGACTGATTTTTATTTTCGAGTGAACGCTGACTATATGTGGTTGAACCGACAGGTTTAATCTAGCAAACATTCTCCAGCAGTTTCTGATGAACACGACCACAGTCAAATGGACTTGCACGAAAAACATTTTCCCCCCAAAAGGCCACATAAAGCTTCACATCTTCTAAACCGCCTCATTTTGAGTGCACAAAGCTCATAAGATCTAGTGTGTGTGGAGCAGTCGGTGTCATTTTCCATGAGCGTCTGGATAAGTCTGGTGAACCACACACACTTAACTCATGATGAGTGAAATACAGTAGCAGGGCCTGTCATTTTGGCTCCGACACAGACACACACGTTAAAATGAGAGATGAAGAGATCATACTCCATATTAACTGAATATCCAACAAAGACTGGGAGCTTTACTGCCTCTTTGTCTCTCTCAAACCATTTCAATTTGCACTTGTTTGATTTATTTGAATATTTTAGCACTAAAAGTTTTTGTTTTCAATTGCAGACACTATTTTTCAAATGGGGTCAATTCATTTATGTTTTTTTACTCCGCAAGGATGCATTAAGTTGATCAAAACGTGACCGTAAAGACAATTCTATTTAAAAAAAAGTATTTAACAAAAAACAAAAACTTTATTAAATCAACAAATGGCGAAAAAAAATATATATGACAGATTAACTGTTTTCAACATTAATAATCAACACCCAATTCAGCTTATTAAATGATTTCTGAAGGATCACGTGACAAGTCTGGAGTAACGATGCTGAAAATTCAGCTTTACGTCACACTATATATTGAAACATATATTACAATAGATAATAGTCATTTTATATTGTAATAATGTCACAATTTTCCTGTGTTTTTGATCAAATAAAAATGTAGCTTTGGTGAGCAGAAGAGACTCCTTTCAAGAAAATATTGCAAAAAAATCTTACCAACCCCAAACTTGTGTTATTATATGTATATTAAAATGTGGATGTGAAACTTTTCCAGTAGTAAAACTAATGTAAATGCATTAACATTCGAGCAATGAATACTGTGAATAAACTGAAAGTAAAAACGTGTGAGATTTAATCCATATTATAAGTGGAAATTATGACACAACGGCACAATATTTATAATAACATGATAAAACCCTTTATGAAAGAGCACTTTACCTTCTTCTGGAGTTTCTGTATGAAGCTCTCAATCCACACGTGTGTACAGCACATAAAAAGCAGGTCTCAGTCACTGAGCTCCGGCTACCGTACACACACACACACACACACACATAATCACACTGACCACTCCCCCTTCTTCCTGACCACTCCCACTCTCTTCCTTCTCACTTCCCACCCTTCCTGGTTAACTCAAGTCTCTTGCCTCTCATTATATTGCAGGTCAACAGATAAACCACAGCCGTGGACCCCTCACTTTCAAACTTTGCACCTTCATGAGTCATAAAACCATCTAAAACTGCCAAAATAATCATACGCATTTAGAACAACTTCATATTCAGAGCTTAATAAATAGTCTACATCTAATAATAAATCCAAAGTTCATAATACTGTATCAAAGCTGAACCTGTATCAAAGTCAAAAACAGCTTCCCCACTGGAGTCCCATGATTCCCAAAGCCAATCTTTGAACACAGGAAAAGATGTCAAACCGAGATATAACACAAAACATGAAAGCACAAACACACAGACATCACGTCACAGAAGGAAAACGCTCAAGAATACTGCACAAGGGAATCACTCAGACACAATGGAAGAACATTCATACTCGGACAGGGACAAAAGTAAAATAGTGTAAACAAAGCAGATGTAAATGTGAAGAAGGTACAAGAGCTGTTTTTATCGGTCATAAGCTAAATATAATCTGTATGTCCACTGTTAAATATGAAAGATGTTGGCAATGAAAGTCATTAAATCTGCATTTTTACTGCTATTTTTAATCTATTTCAATTATGAAAATACTCAAAATTAGGGCCGTCATGAAATTAAATAAACAAGTTCAATTAATGCAAATAAATTAGAGAAGCACGTGAAATTTCGTCATTGATGTCATTTGCATCACGCAGTTAGATGATCTTGGAAGTCGGGAGTTTATCGCACTGAGCATCTACAATAGCGTAAGCACCTGTAACAATAGACGAAAATTTATATTACAACCCTTTAATAATTAAATTTTGCTCATTCTGTTCTCGATCAGATCATTTTAAGCCGCTAAACTCATGGAAAATTCTACTCACCAAGGCCGCACTTATTTGATCAAAAACGCCGTAAAACAGTAATATTGTGACATATTATTACAATTTAAAATAGCCCTTTTCTATTTGAATATATTGTAAAACGTAATTTATTCCTGTGATCAAAGCTGAATTTTCAGAGTCACATGATCATCAGAAATCACTCTGATATGATGCTCAGTCACTATCAGTTATTATTGGTGTTCAATTATTAATCAAACATTTTTGTGGAAAACACTTTTTCAGGATTCTTTGAATAGAAAGTTCAAAAGAACAGCATTTATTTAAAATATAAATCTTTTTAAAAGTCTTTACGGTCCCTTTTATTCAATTCGAAACATCCTTGTTGAATAAAACCCCAAACTTCTGAAAGTGTGCATGTTTATCTTGAACCATTGTTAACATCTTGAAGTCTACCATCTCTCACCGATTCACTTATTGGGTTATTTCGAGCTTTATTAGTTCTAAACTCATGCACACTAAATAAAGCAGAGCTTTTAGAACTGTGAGAACAACCGATGCAAAAATAACAGGGTCTTGTCCAACAAGAACATTGGATTAAAGGCTAATTTTGTTCTGAGTAAAAATAATCTTGCAGACAGCATATTATGTCCACCAAGAAACACTGTGTGTTGCCATTGTACTGAGCAGCAACTGAAAGTAGATGGGTGGGAAGTTTCGCATTAAATTTCAAATGTTGACGGCAAACTCACGGTTACATATCCTTTGTGGCATATTGCCATAGGGTTTTTTTCCCCTCAATGAAAAGCTGCGTGTGCAGATATAAGATGATATGATACTCAATAAAAGACAGGATCTTCTTATACAGATGTGCAAGGTCTTTCTTTCCCATTGCTGAAAACACGTCACATTTTGTTACCTGTTACTTTCAGTAAAAGTGCAAGGAATTCTACAAGTTGGATGTGGGTAATATTATAAACTGATACACAGGTGATGTTTGCTCCAACGCCTCCAGGAGGAGAAAGAAAGTCTCACTGAGATAATGCCTGATGAAGAGCAGTGGAAAGAGAGGAGTAACTTGAGGATAGAGAAATTAAATAAACAAATTTGACAAGGAGGCGCAGAGAGGGACGAGGGAAGATTAAGGTGAAAGCAGCAGCACATTTTTAACATTCTCTACATTTCAGTCGGCGGAGAGATCTGTGTTGTTGACACATTAAAGTCATTGGAGGACAAAGGTATGTGTGTGTGTGTGTGTCATATGGGAAGTTGGAATGAAAAGAAAGTGAAAGCAAAAAAAAAAAGGATAGGTTACTTACATATTCAGTACACCTATTTCCAATTTGCATATTGAGAAAAAAAAATTAAATGTATATAAATAAAATAGCTATACTACTACTACTACTACTATCTATCTATCCATCTATATATATATAAATAATATACACACGCACACAAAATAAATACAATCTTAATTAACTATTTAATCAACTTACATATTCAATACACCTATTTGCATATTGATAAAAAAAATTAAATATATATATATATATATATATAAATAATATACGCACGCAAAATAAATACAATCTTAATTAACTATTTAATCAACTTACATATTCAGTACACTTATTTGCATATTGATAAAAAAAAATTAAATATATATTATATATATATATATATATATATATATATATAGATATAAATAATATACACACGCACGCAAAATAAATACAATCTTAATTAACTATTTAATCAACTTACATATTCAGTACACCTATTTGCATATTGACAAAAAAATTAAATATATATATATATATATATATATATATATATATATAGTTATACTACTATTATATGTTATCATTAGTTGATTAAATAGTTAATGAATTGTATTGTATTGCACGCAAAATAAATACAATCTTCATTAACTATTTAAATCAACTAATGATTCTAGAGTCAAACCACATTTTAGAAACCGTTTTGCATTAACTAGGCCATTTAATGCCTTTTTATAAATACAGATTTTGTTTTTGGGCTCTACTAGAATAGATTTTCATGCTTGATTGTTAAAAAAAAAACATTATTTTTTGACAATGTTGCAGCTCCTCACTTCCCAGTCTGTCAGTAACGCTCTCTTTTAGTTCCTGTCTCTATGAAGCCCCTCCTTCGGAAAAGCACACTGTACTCTGATTGGTCGGCTGGAACAGTGTGTTGTGACTGATCAAGCGTTTCCAGCTGGTTTGGGAAATGTCCCGCCCTTTACCACAACGGAGTTAACACACTAACTCAACTAGGCCCTGCCCCTTTATTTACATATGAATTATTTAAATGAGGAATATTGTGATGTGTTTGTTCCTGTTAGAAAACTCAAGACTATAATGGAGGCGTTTCAGAAACAGTGACACTGTTATAGAAAAAAACTCCCGCTAGACCTTTTTCATGCTCAAACAGCAACATTATACTCATGTGAAACAAACTTATAATAAAGGTGCATTTATCTGAGCTTGAGATGCCAATAAAGTGTTGCACTACCTGAACAGCAATCAAAATTGCACAGTGATACACCATTATATGCAATACATCATTTTTCATACTAATATTGTGAGTACATGCGCAAAATGATTAGAAAAACAATATAAAACCCTAACCCTGACTCCCATTTTAATTGAATTCCTAAGCTTTCGAAAAGGCCAAAACAATCTCCAGTTGAGCGCCTACAGATTTCCCTCTCCTCATTCCACATTAATCCACAAACTTCAGCCGAGTTATCCCTGAGATTTACTGCTCCTGATATTCACCGCGCCACATTTACTCACCTGTAGGTCAAAGCTGCTTTGAGGATTTTGTCGTCGCTCTGTTCTTTGGCCAGCGGTCTGAACCTTCTCTAATGCTCCTGTGAATGAGAATGAGGGAATGTAAACACGCACGCAGACGTATAAAGAGACATTTTTCCAGCCCTTTAGATGCAATCTCACCTCGTATCTCCTCATCTCTCAGCCGGCGAATGGCTGCCCGAATGAGTTTTCTCTCTTCATACTCACTGGTGCTTTGCAACTTGAAAGAAAGAAAGAAAAACAGAGGGCGAGACACAAAAACAGTAGTTAAGTTGACATGACTGATATTTAGACCCACACAGAATGTGCACCACAGAACTGTTGGTGCATTTCCACAGAATTCAAACAATTCAATGCAAATGCAATTCAATACAGATTCCTCAATACAACTGCTTTGGATGAAGTGTACTACTCTAAGCTCACTTCAACACATTTACCATATTTTCTGCATTTTGTTTATAACAAAGAACAGGGAAGAAAAACTACATAAATGCCACGTGCGACTACCAATAATATGTTAATAAGAAAATACTCCATTATCCCATTATAATCAGTGAAGCTGTCTACACTGGAAGTGCCTACACTCCACTGACTTCCATTCATGCGCATGCGACTGCATCAGACCGCTCAAGGCACTCTAAAATATCTTGGGTTATTTTTTCTACCCAAGTCCTTGGTTGAGCCTTTTGGGTTATTTTTTCAGTGTTTGGGTAGTTTTTGTGTTACCCAGCTCCTGGGTCTGACATAACAACCCAGTGTTTGGGTAGTTTTTGTGTTACCCTGATCCTGGGTCTGACATAACAACCCAGTGTTTGGGTAGTTTTTGTGTTACCCTGATCCTGGGTCAGACATAACAACCCAGTGTTTGGGTAGTTTTTGTGTTACCCTGATCCTGGGTCAGACATAACAACCCAGTGTTTGGGTAGTTTTTGTGTTACCCAGATCCCGGGTCTGACATAACAACCCAGTGTTTGGGTAGTTTTTGTGTTACCCAGCTCCCGGGTCTGACATAACAACCCAGTGTTTGGGTAGTTTTTGTGTTACCCAGCTCCTGGGTCTGACATAACAACCCAGTGTTTGGGTAGTTTTTGTGTTACCCAGCTCCTGGGTCTGACATAACAACCCAGTGTTTGGGTAGTTTTTGTGTTACCCAGCTCCTGGGTCTGACATAACAACCCAGTGTTTGGGTAGTTTTTGTGTTACCCAGCTCCTGGGTCTGACATAACAACCCAGTGTTTGGGTAGTTTTTGTGTTACCCAGCTCCTGGGTCTGACATAACAACCCAGTGTTTGGGTAGTTTTTGTGTTACCCAGCTCCTGGGTTTGACATAACAACCCAGTGTTTGGGTAGTTTTTGTGTTACCCTGATCCTGGGTCTGACATAACAACCCAGTGTTTGGGTAGTTTTTGTGTTACCCAGCTCCTGGGTCTGACATAACAACCCAGTGTTTGGGTAGTTTTTGTGTTACCCTGATCCTGGGTCTGACATAACAACCCAGTGTTTGGGTAGTTTTTGTGTTACCCTGATCCTGGGTCTGACATAACAACCCAGTGTTTGGGTAGTTTTTGTGTTACCCAGCTCCTGGGTCTGACATAACAACCCAGTGTTTGGGTAGTTTTTGTGTTACCCAGCTCCTGGGTCTGACATAACAACCCAGTGTTTGGGTAGTTTTTGTGTTACCCTGATCCTGGGTCTGACATAACAACCCAGTGTTTGGGTAGTTTTTGTGTTACCCTGATCCTGGGTCTGACATAACAACCCAGTGTTTGGGTAGTTTTTGTGTTACCCAGCTCCTGGGTCTGACAAAACAACCCAGTGTTTGGGTAGTTTTGGTGTCAGACGTAACAATCCAGGGGTTGAGTTATTCATTGCGGGGTTTTTGCGCCCTCTTCAGGAGAGAGCAGTGCAGCTCCGTCAAATTGGTGCAGGTCTTCGGTAAAATCCAGGTTTGTTTACGTTTCATTCAAGCCATTTCCATTCTGTGCGCGCGTTGCTTCTCGCTAAAGCGCCACATTAAAGGATTAATTCACTTCAGAATTAATTTCCTGATAATTTACTCACCCACATGTCATCCAAGATGTCTTTCTTTCCAGAAATTAAGGATTTTTCTCCATATAGTGGACTTCACTGGTTACTAACGGGTTTCAGTGCAGCTTCAAAGAACTCTACATGATCCCAGACGAGGAATAAGGGTCTTATCTAGCAAAATGTCCAGTCATTTTCTAAAAAAAAAACATACTTTTTAACCACAAATGCTCATCTTGCATTGCTCTATGATGCACCACGCATTACGTAATCACGCTGGAAAGGTCACATGACGTAGGCGGAAGTACCGATCCAGCGTTTAAAAAGCGAATGTGCAAAGATTAAGTCTATACAAAAAAGGTAAAACAACGACGTCGGATGATTTTGAAGTTGGAGGAGAAAATGAGATGGATTTTCTCGTCCCCTACCATAGTACTTCCGCCAACATCACACGTGACCTTTCCAACGTGATTACGTAATGTGTGGAGCATCACAGAGCAGTGCAAGACGAGCATTTATGGTTAAAAAGTATATAAATGTGTGTTTTTTTTTTTAATTACTGATGGTTTCTCTAGATCAGACTCTTATTCCTCGTCTGGATCATGTAGAGTCTTTGAAGCTGCACTGAAACTGACATTCGGACCTTCAACCTGTTGAACCCCATTGAAGTCCACTATATGGAGAAAAATCCTGGAATGTTTTCCTCAAAAACCTTCGTTTCTTTTCCATTGAAGAAAGAAAGAAACATCTTGGATGACATAGAGGAGAGTAAATTATCAGGACATTTTAATTCTGAAGTGAACTACATTAGATTACGTGGTTATTTTATCAACAGTAGTAGAAATGCGGTAAGCAGCAAAACAATGTTTTTATGTGTCATATAATATACTCATCTTTGTTGAGTATTTTGACTCTTTATGTTTTTTTTTTTCCTTTTCTGTTACAAAGTACTACTGCTGCCCGGATGGATATTTAAAACTATTCCAAAGAAGTATTGTCCGGACCGCCACTGGGAAGGAAACACAGGGACCAGACCTCTTGAAACTTTAAGTGAACACCCCTGGTATATGCCATCTTTACAGCCCGGCATCTCATTTATGGAGGACCAGGAGTGCCACATAAAAATAAAACGAAAAATCAATTAATAAATTTAATAATTCAAACATAAAAATGTATATAAATAAATCACTTTTATAAAGGCAAATAAACAGACATATTTAAAGTTGTTTATTTAATTCATTTTTTTAAAACGTAGATTAATAAAACAATAAATAGTACATTATTAAATCATTTTAAATGCATATTTAAATGACTTTTTAAAAAAGAATTTGGCAAATGCTTTTCTAAAATGCCATTGGACAGTACACACGTGGGAGCAACCAATCAGCTTTCGCCTCAATTTGAAGAACCAACTTTCTAGAAGAGTTCGAGCAACGCGATCACGCAAAACGTCAGGCAAATCTGAACGTGTTTTTAGAGGTTTTGTAGAGGATTTGTTAGCTTTAGCTGATTTTTGCGTAAGAAATTCTCTTCTCGATTATCATTTTAAAAGCAAAAGAGTTTTTCAGTTGAGGGAAGACGCAACTGAAAAAAAGTGATTTAAAAAGCCATTTAAAAAGATTTAATAATGTACTATTTATTGTTTTATTAATCTATGTTTTAAATATGAATTAAATAAACAACTTTAAATATGTCTATTTATTTGCCTATATAAAAGCGATTTATTTATATACATTTTTATGTTTGAATTATTAAATTAATTAAATGATTCTTCGTTTTATTTTTATGTGGCACTCCTGGTCCTCCATACTCATTGGGGCATTAATGAAAGTAAGAGTTTATTTACATTTCACTGAAAACACCCCATTACACAGAGAATTATATGCAATTTGATTGTGTTCATTGGCAGCATTCACAGATTAACAGAATTTAAACTTCAGTCAATCTCCATTCACTGCATCAGGAACAATGCACCTTTTATATATACACAACAATTAACTTTAATGTAGAACAATGGGACTTTATTTGGAGTGAGCTCATTGCAGCCTTTTGTTTAACACTAACAAAGAACTTAAAGTACATTCCATGCAGAGCAAAAACACTTATCAACCATCTCCAGAAAACCACAAACACAATCTCACTCATTGAATGTTGACAGGAACAACACAAGAGCGTCATCAACAAACGTTTTAAGTCTTTATACATGGCCTTACCAGTCCAGTAAGTTCTTCAATGTCATGAATAGCCTGAATCTTCCCTGATAGCATGTCTAAAGAAGCTGTCAATTCAGGACTGCAAATACAAGCAAACAAGTTCAGATTCAAAACGGTTTAATGCAATGCAAAACTTTTCATTGTGCCTTATAAAACAGATTTTTGCACATTTTAAAAAAAAATAATTCTTCATACCAGCACTGGTTTTCTTTATCCTCATGTCTGTGTTGGTGGGCACGTCTGAACCGCTTACTGGTTAGCGCCGCCTCCATTTCTTCAATCTCACAGCGCCGAAGCTCCCGAATCGCTGTCCGGATCAGACGCCGCTCATCTATGTCGATAGTTTTATCGAGCTGGAGAAACAGAAAGCAAGCAAGCTTAAAATATGTCACAATATTATGTTGGGGAAGCAGTCAGTGGGGTAAGCTGTGCCACTTTTTACAAGCATTATCCTACTGGCACAGGGATCCAAGATAAAAACTGAATTATATTTCAGAATATGCATGCTACACTTTGAATATAACACTGGTTAAATTATGAAAATACTTAGATTTTCATTAATATTAACATAAATTATCTACTTGTACAAAAACAAAAACTATTTAACAGTGCATTCTTCCATTTCGGTCATTTTTTTGCAGCACATTACTGACATTTTCTTATACTCGGTCATATACAAGCTAGAAAATGGTTTAATAAAATGTAAAAATTAATATAATTTTAATCATTTCATTATGTGTGTGTGAGTGTGTATGTATGTATGTATGTATGTATGTATGTATGTATATATATATATATATATATATGAGACAAGATAATGCTGGGTTAAAAACCCAAGTTGGGTTGAAAATGGACAAACCCAGCAATTGGGTTAAATGCTTGCCCAACTTGCTGGGTAGTTTTATTTAACTCAACTATTGTTTAATAAATGAACATTTAGTTTAATGAATAATAATTAAACAAACATTTATTAAATTGCTAATTAATAAATGTTCACCTTTTGATTATTATTGTTGCTTCTAGTAATTGTGTGTCTGATTTTTAACTTCCAACCTATTTTGGGTTCATTTTAGTAATTTTTAAACAATAGTTTGTGCATTTTCCTCCCAACTTGGGTTGTTTTTCACCCACCATTTTTTAGAGAGTAGTTTTATGGCAACTGTATATTTTTAGATAAATTTGTTTTGACATTAAAATTCATTTTATCTGCCATGCATTTACTGTGCAAAAATAATTAAAAGGATCACACATTTTTAGTTCACAAGACAAACGTTGTGCACAGTGGCCTCGATTAAGAGGGTGACACATTTACCCACCGACACATCTTACCCAACTCTCTAATTGAGGACATGACCTGGAATGTCCAGATGAAGACACAAAAGCAGGTCATCTGTACAGCAGGTGAATAATAAGGGTCTATACTCACTCTGGAGCGACGGCATGTAATCGGTATAATCTGCATATGCTACATAACAAAGCCATTTTTGCATAATAAACTGTTGGAAACATGCATCCTGCCATTCTCAAATTATTCCAGTGCCAATTGATAGTTTTCTTCAATCTGTTTCCATTACACAGGGATTCAGTAGATGTACAATAGCTTTCCCGGACATAAAAAAAAAACAAAAACAAAAAAAAACACCTAGATAAGTAAATTACAACTGTATATTTCCAAGATTTCCTCAAAACATTTGACGGAAATCCACAGAAAACACATCAAATTCAACATTATTTGGCTACATGGATTGAAAACTAACGTAATGCATAAGGATCGAAGAATGAATACGATAGGAAAATGGGCGTAAATCTAAATCTACACCTGCCATGCGTTTCTTATTATTAAGTTTTGGTATTATTAAGTTTACTGCCTGCGAGGGATGTTGATGGTTAATCGATCTATTAATCAGCGATTAAGCTCATCGATCCTTGATTGATCAATTTCAGCACAAATGCGTTCAGTAATCATGTGAGCATAAGTTTAACATTACAGCTTAAATCGATTAAATGATTGCTAATTTGACTGAAAACCGATTCTTAATATTCCTGTAAACTGAAATGTGTGTGGTTAGGATGTTTCTGCATACCCAGTTTAAAAAAGTCACCAGTTGTTGGAGGATATGTGGCAAAGGTTTATCATTAGTAGGAAACAAGTGTGTTGGGTGGATTTGACTTCTTATATCTTATCAATATGTCCATATTAAATGCCCTTTGTGAACAATGACAAGGCTTTTGGAGTTACAAATATTTTGCGAACACTTCATAATTTAAACATTTTAATCAACACTAAATAATCTACCATTTAACTTATGTGGCCATTTTAAACATCAAACTCTACTTTTAAATTTAAGTGGTCACAGACATCATTTGTTAGCTTGAGAGGCGAGCTAGAATTTAATAATCTAAAATAACCCTGAAATCTCACAAAACTTCATACATTTTTCAGTTCATGAAAATGCAAGTCGTCTCCCTTTGTGTTCCACAGAAGTCTTACAGGTTTGAAATGACATGAGGGTGCGTATTCTATATTATGTCATATCCAGGGTTGGGGAGCAACGAAATACAAGTAACTTAGTTACGTATTTAAAATACAAAATTTGAGTAACTGTGTTTCATCACAGTTACATTTTAAATGGGTGGTAATCAGATTACAGTTACATCTGAAAAGTGTTTTAGATTACCAAAGTGATTACTTTGAGTTTTAATGTCATTTAAACAGCGATTGGTGATTCTCTGACTCTGATCATCTGAAAAAGTGGAGTTAAGTTTCATGTTTTCCATTGTTTTCATGTTTTGTGAGTCATTTTATAATTCACTCGACACTGCAACTTTTTCTCACAATTTGTTTTTTCCCTCACAATTGTGAGTTTGCATTTCACAATTCTGACTTCTTTTTCTCAGAATCACGAGATTTAAACTCACAATTGCAAGTTATAAAGTCAGAATTGGGAGATATAAACTTGCAATACTAACATTTTTTCTTGCAATTGTGAATTTAGTGTGACTTTAAATCTTATAATTCTGACTTTTCTCAATAATTTCAGTTTATATCTCATATTTTTGACTTCTCAATATTGTTTTTTCTCATATTTTTGACTTTTCTCAATATTGTGAGTTTTTATCTCATAATTCTGACTTTATAACTCACAATTGCAACTTTATATCTTCAATTCTGAGGGGAAAAAGTCAGAATTGTGAGATAAAAACTTGCAATTTCCTTTTTTGTGTTTGTTCCACACTTATTAGTATTCCAAAGTATTCTAAAGTATTTAGATTAAGTTACTAAACTTGAGTTGTAACGAAATACGTTACAAATGACTTTTTAAAGCATGTATTTTGTAATCTGTAGTGAAATACACTTTAAAAGTCACCTACCCAGCCCTGATCATTACGCTATTACCTCAATGACAGTCACAGGGTCTGAAAAGTAAACTTGTCAGCATTAATGCCAAAGTATTGTGACCATTAGCACAAAAAGTCCCTGCAATCATCTCTGAGCAGTAGCGAATCCAAGTCTGATTTTCTCTATTGGAAAACAAGTTGGTCTAGGAAGGTGTGCCATCATTCTTGTCTCTCATCTTGATGACAGCATGGAGAAACAAATGCAAAAGCAGCTGTTTGGCAGTTCACGCGTTCAAATACTCATGACATATTCATGGCTTTTGGTATTGCTAAAGCATACGAGCTGCAAGAGTTTCCAACAGATGGAAACGCAGTAGACGAGCACCATGCAAGGATGAGCGCATTCACATCTGGTGTTAGAAATCCTCTCGGGTGGTCCGATCGCGAGTGAACAGTAGTAACAACAGGTGTAATGACCAGCATGATCCGGTCACTCAAAGGTATGCCTTGAGATCACTTTGGCCGCATTTACATTACATTACACGGTTCATTTGATGCAATTTCGATTTTTTTAACCCATATGGCACAGCAAAAAAGCACATGGATGCCGATATTCTCAGATCATTTTCGGGCCTCATGTGGAAATAAATCTGATATGAATCGGATTCGTGCATTTGCCATGTAAGCGGACAGAATGAATATTCCTGCACCGAATGACATCAACTCCCGTGGACGCCAATCATGATCACATGACTCTTTTCAACGATGCAATGGAGGATGAAGGCTAAAGCCAATGTTTTGCTGACCTTTAAAGATGGTGCGGAAAGCAAAAGCTTATGTTATCATTTCGTCTGCGTCCACTGCAAATAGCAACATTTTTACCATTTTGTACGTCTACCTTGGGTTGTTTTGCCAAGTGTATAGTGTAAATGCAGATGTCAGATATGGGTTTTAAAATATGTAAGTTGGTCATTTAAAAAAAAAAATGTAATTTTAAATTTTAAGTTTATCAATATTAACTAACCAAGTGTTTATAAACGGTACAGTTATGGGTCAAACCTATTAATAATAGTCCAATAATTCTACAGTGTCACTTCTTATGGAAAACTGTGTCCCTGGGAAATGAAGGTAAGAAGAATGATGGAAACTTTCAATTTTCCATCGATCTTGATGGAAATAGATGCAAAGGGAGAGAGTGAGAGAGAGAGTGAGAGAGAGAGAGAGAGAGAGAGAGAGAGAAAGCGAGAGAGAGAGAGAGAGAGAGCGAGAGAGAGAGAGAGCGAGAGAGAGCGAGAGATGTGAATCAGCAGTCCATTCCAGCCTCAGAGTGAGTATGCCCATATAAGGACAAAGGCCTCATAACCCCGCCCCGGGACCGTGATACGGGCTAAATGAGAGCGGTGAAGGGCAAAGAAGGAGAGCAAGATAATGAGTATTAGTGACACACATTCAGGAAGATGAGCAATGACCTGGAACACTTACCATCTCAATGAAACCCAACATAAACATTTCCCTTTCCTAGACGTTACTTCCTTAAAACATTCCAAAGGAAATTCAAGTTCATTTAGGTCATCCAAACAGTCTTAATAGTGTGTTTTTTGGTATTCAGGTAGTCATCAAATGTGGGATTATCTATTCCAATGCAAAAATCTAAGAATATATTTAATGCCCCCTTTTACAATAATAGCTGAGCACTATATGAAGGACCACACATGCAAGTTCTGCTGACGTTTGTGGTACATCTGAGGTGAAAGAAGCTTTTCAAAGTACAATTTTCAGAACTGAAGGGCTGTTTCCACAAGTAAAACCCTTAAACAAAACAAGCTTTAAGTCCTCTTAAAACTTTATTTATAAATAGTTTGGACAGAGCAGTGTCCATAATTCACTGGACCTAATATAGAGATAAACAAAATCTTCAAACCTGACCAACAGTTGGGTTATCTGTATAGGTGACTATAGATATATTATATAGAGGTGACTAATCATCTCTATATAAAAACTGATCTGATTGGAGGATTTAAGGTCATTTTCAGGGATCACAGGACACAAAATTATGCTTACAAAGTACAATGAGAAACTCCAAGGAAAAATGATTTCCCAATATTTCTGCCATTAAATCTTTGAAAAATATCGGCTCAAATAAACAAAGAATTGCTGCTGAAGAAAATGCCAACAAGGAGGTTTAGATTAAATATGACGAATGGACACATTATTTTATCAGTGATTCTATTTTACAAAAAGAATAAAAGATCATTTAAGCAATTCCAACAACATCACTATCAGTTTCTGTGGAGTTTTTTTTTTTTTTTTTGTAGCCAGAAAAGTGTGGTAGTAATAAAAGCTCACTAGCACTGAAATTAAAGACTGATCAAATGAATAACAATAGTTTTGGGTGTGGGACTACTACCAGTTTGCCTGAACAATGGAAGACAGAGTACAGTGCGCTAGGAAGGTTTGGGAAACTTCCCGTAATTCAACCTGCTAAACCCCATCTTTGGTCCCAACGAGCTCAGAAATACGTAAAAGATACATATCCCAACTTTCCTAACTATCCCGTTCATGCAATCTCACTCAAACTTCCTGCATTATCTCATCCAGCACCTGAGCAGTCAAAGGCAGCAGATGTCAAGTCACATGACAACATGAATCATGACACGCTGAACCAGATGCTCTGCTATCCGACAGTCAGGATGTGAGAAAGATCCTCACTGATCAGAGTGTTCTTTCCAAAGGTCTGTTCGGCAGAAGCCATGTGACGTGGGTTTATCTGTGCGCCAATTATTTTTGGCGATTTTAGGACAGCAAGCAGACAGGAAGCGAAGAGGGAGAGAAGGGGACGGGATCGTGAAAAGGAACTGGGGTCGCCCGAAGCGCAACGGCGCTATATGTCGGTGCTTCCCACGAGGCTATCATAACCGACCCATATTCCACAATTTAAAGGACTAATTCACCTGAAAATCATCAAATACTCATCCTTACATCATTCAAAACCTATAAGATCTAAAACCTGAGTTTTCTGTCCCTACACAACTTCAGAAAGAGATCATAAATCTGATCTATATGTATCGAGTAGGGCTTCATGATCGCTTTATATGAAGAACAGATTTAATTTAGGCTTTTATTCACATATAAAACATTGCTCAACGCACATCCATTGAGCACATGAAATACGGTAAACATTAAGGGTGGCACGGTACATGAAAAACCGTTCAAACCGTTCGGTTCGTGTGTGCGTTGCACGGTTCGACGTATGCGCAATGTAGCCCCGTATTCAGACAGTATCGCCTCAGACAGTTTCGCGCGAACATACATATAGACAGTAAAAGTGGAGTAAGGGGCCGTTCACATATCGCGTCTTTTGCACGCGCATATTCATTATTTCCTATGTAGACGCGCGGCCGCGCTTTCCACGCTTTTTTAGGCGCGATATCTGAATGGCCCCTAATGAAGGCTGCCCGGAGTTGGCGGATGCGCCCGTGTCGTTCAAATCCGGTGTGTGGGAACATTTTGGATTTCATGTTACTTACGATGACAACGGAAATAAAACAGAAGATAGAACTGCGACTGTGGGCAAGCATTGTGCAAAATGCATTCAATATGCTAATGAAACACTTCTAATATGATGGTTCATTTGAGGAGACATCACGCCAATGTGTCGATAAACACAAACAGGAGGAAGGAAATTTCTGGAGTGTTAAAGATTAAAAGAAAAAATAACAACAAGAACCGTACAGAACCGAAAGCCGTGACCCTAAAACCGTGATATGACCCAAACCGTGGGTTTTGTGAACCGTGCCACCCCTAGTAAACATAAGCGCAAACTTTTTAGTTGTGTGGACTTTTAAACCACATGGGGGTTAGTAAATAAATAGAATTTATTTTGGGGTGAACAAACCCTTTTAATTTACACAAATGATCTACATCTACAAATACTCTCATCCAGAATATTAATTTTTAGCAGCAAGAAAATTTTCATATTAGAACGGCACCGATTTATAACCAAAGAAAATATGTGCCAGTTGTGAACACAAGTTATTCACTTCTACGGCTTACAAATATTCTTGGAGACCTCCAGCAATCTGCACAGAGCATGACACAATGACACAACTAAAGCCTATATTTAGACTTTAATAACCCGATCAGCTCTTACATTTTTGCATTATGGAGATTGATATTCATTTTAATGTTTTAGTAAAAGGTCACCCGAAAAAATAAAGACTGACATTGCAGTTTATCAGACTTGAATGACAATTCTGTTCTGCTTCCAAGTTCTACATAAACAGAAACCGATTATTTAGCCCTTTGGGATGAAATCAGGAAATGCCTTCATCCAAGTTTAAGAGAACAATTATCAAGGCAAATAAACAAATCTAATGAAAAACTAAATGAAATTTCACAATCTTGAACAAAATGCTCTTTATATTAATGGTTGTACTTTGCACAATTTTACATGCGTTTCTACAAAAACTAAAAATAAGCTCTATGGTCAACAAGAAAGTTGGAGAAACCTCAACCCATGAGGGACTGTGACACTCCTGACCTCTGTGGAATCGTGTCTCAGTGACATCCAAACATTCTGAAGAGGGAAGAGTGGAAAATATTTGGAGGGGGAGATTTGGGGGTAGTGTTAAGTTATTTGAAGGACAATAGAGGTGGGAATACTCAGTTCAGAACTACACATTCAGGTTCAGCAGTGTTTACAGGACTGTTAGGATTTCGGAATACAAGAACATCTTGAGAAGTTTTTCACACCTGCTCCAACAACACTTTTAACAGCTTTCAGTGACTTTTACAAGTCCTTTTACATTTAGTCATTTAGCAGACGCTTTTATCCAAAGCGAGGAATACAAACAAGCGATTCTTCATGAATTGGCAAATAGACACAGGAAGTGCTCACAATACAAGTTTCATACATTGCTCAGTACCATAAGCTGGAGTAGGAAGGGAAAAAGGGGAAGGATAGGGTTTTTTTTTTTATGAGGGGATTAAGTGTTCACGGAAGAGATGAGTTTTCAGCTGTCTCTTGAATATTGCCAGGGATTGTAAAAAAATTATTTTGTAAAAAAACTGCCACAATACCAAAATTGAAGTATTTAATATCTATACCAAAATTCTTAAATTAAATATATATGTTTAACACTAAACAAAATAAGTTAAACAATGGCATGTAGCCATTTCAGATATTTAGGAATTACATTTTTTTAAGTAATTAAGGAGCAGTGAGTGGTTTTCTGTTTAACATGCACTTCCTTTTTACATTCCACCAACTTAAAGGGTAGTTCGCCCAAAAATGGAAATTCTGTCATCATTTGCTCACCCTCAATTTTCCAAACCCGTATGAACTTCTTTCTTCTGCTGGATACAGAAGATATTTTGAAGAATGTCTTACCAAACGGTTGATGGACCCTACTGAGTTCCAATCTTCAAGATATCTTGTGTGATCAGCAGAAGAAAGAAATTCATAACGGTTTGGAACAACTTGAGGGTGAGTTAGTGCTGCAACGACGCATCACACTGTTTACATTGATCTGGCGTAATGGCGGCTTCTGCTCCTGGGAACGGAGAAAGTTCCATTCTATCACAAAAACCTGGACCACGATTATCAAAAGTATGGGAATACTTTAAACAGAGGCCAAATAAAACGCTCCTTTGTTCCCTTTGCAGAACTGAAATGGCGTACCACCTGTGGAATTGGATCTCTGCCAAATTTTTGTGCGCGCAAGATCATATTTTGAGCGTGCAAAAGGGCATTTCGCGCGTGAACTGAGTTGAGGAGAAAATCTTCGACTCGCAAATAAGAAAATATTTTGAGCGAACGAAAATCAGTTTTGCATTTCAAAGAAGTTTATTTGGATGTGCGCGGACGTTCTCTTTCGCACGTGTAAGGTTTGAGTTGCTCGCGCTCCTGATTCCCGCCCTGCGCGCTCGCTAAACGCTGACCGCTCGCCTGCTCAACACAAACCAGCGTTACAATGTGCCAAAATTCCAGCCAATCAGAGATGAGGCTGCTAAATTCTGAACAGACAGCGCAAGAGGAAAAATACACGGTTCAGGAGACGTTTGTTCAATGGCTTGAACACTATCAAAGTTCCTTTAAGACTGTAGAGAAAGTCTTTGACACTCTTCATTTTAAAGCTCAAATGTCCACTGGACGACCACACATAATGACTTATTTTTAATCAAAATCAAATTATTATTAAATAATGGCGTGTCCCAGTGTTTCTACACCTCAATGAACTGCTAAATTAGTTCTAACTTCTTACTTAAAAAAAGATCACTAGATTAATAAAAAAAAAAACTAAATAAAAATAATCGTTAGAGTAGTCGACAGAAAAAATAATCGTTAGTTGCAGCTCTAGGGTGAGTAAATGATAATTTCCATTTTTGGGTGAACTGTCCTTTTAAAACAGACTGACTGCACATGGCCAAAATGCCCATTTTATTATTCACACCTGCAGCTTCAAGCCGAGGTTGGTTATTTTTGGACAATATTTGGATGCTCTAAAAGCTGGTTAACCTTGCAGATCATTTTGTTCAAGCTGGCTGCCCACCAAGATGAGACCCAACAACCACCAACAAACTATGTACCACCTAGTGGTGGATAGCAAAACCTGGCATGACCTAATTTTTCCTACGAGTAGCTCTTTCTGTAAACATAACTATGCATAGAAAAATAAGGGTGAACAAAATGGCAGTATTTATTTTTCCCTATTGCTCTGAATGCAGGCTTTGTGCTCGGAGTCCTTATGTATGACGGTTTAACCCATGCCTTACAATTGAGCTTCATAAAGCTAACGACTCCAAGTGATTATTCAATTCTGTAGGAATTTATGATGTTGTATTTGGAATTTTCTATTAGGAACAATCCTGAAAAGTTGTCAGTGAGCTTTGACACTCGCTCTTTTCAGGATTGCATGCTGTAATTATTTTAGGGACACTGTAAATAATTCAATGTTTTTGTGAGACACGCCTCCAAGGCAATCTGGTCTGTGAAACACCTGAACCACTTATTAAAGTAATTAACAAACCTCTCATATAGCTTTTCATTTACAGTAAACTTAATCTTGCTTGAATGTGCAGTGGCACGTTTAGTTATTTAAAAGTTAACCATTCCTATATTTCTTCACAATCTGTATTACCAATCTTTCCCAAGAAATTCATTTGGACACATAGAATGTAATTGTGTATGATTGTTCCTATTAAACGAATAACATTCATTTTGCAGTGAGTTTGAGCACTGATGTTGCACTCACACTGGAGCATTATGTAATATTATATAACTGGAAATGGAAAGGAAATTCCGCCGGCACAATTTTGAATAAATATTTGTCTAATCTTTGTAATAAACCTGAATTATGCCCACAAAAGCAGAACGCCTGCATACATTGATAACCGGGCCACAACTCATCAAGTTGATCTAATTTTCTTAAACTGCAGAATGTTTTTATTCTCAAATAATAGTTCCCAATATACAAGAACGCAGTGTTTTTAAAGACGTAGCACTTTGTAATACTGTCACTCCACAGTTGGATCCTGGGACAGGCAGTCGTATAGAGCATCATTGTTGGAGCGCGTTTTTTCATTCCAGTCCACTAATTTCCCTTTGTTTTTCTATGAGAACGCGCTGGACGGACGTGTATGACCGCTGCGCTCGCCTCTTGCATCTCGAGACGCCTTCCTATAACACCAGATGTACTCGTTACATCTGAAGAAGAATGGCGTCTACTCTAATTTTTGTCTCTCTGCTTATCCCGAGGTTTACCAATTAACGTGATTGGCTGGATCCGGGCCGTGTCCGGGTCGGACGGGGAACCTGTGCCTGTGTGCGGCAGCAATGTGGCCCTGGGGTGTCGGCGGAGACTGTGTGAGCGAGCTCATCCTTTGTGAAGACCTTACCAACTCATCAGCCAGTGGCACATATCCCAACAAACCGTCCCATACCGGCGTGATCAAAAAGATCTTAAACTAGGTGGAACTAGATTAAATATTTTGACTGTTGCGATTCCAAATCGGTTTAATGACCTGTAACTCTGCCTGAGTATCGGGCAAGTGTTCACTGTTGGCCAGAGGAGAACTGGCCCCAGACTAAGCCTGGTTTCTCCCAAGGTTTTTTTCTCCATTTGTTGGAGTTTTGGTTCCTTGTCTTTGTCTTGCTTAAGTTGGGGACACTTGCTTGATATTCAGCAGTGTTTTTGGTATGCCTGCATTGGTGCCGTTGTATGTGAACTGACCTGAGCCGAACGATTACGTCACTGTTTTCTCCAGTGCTGATATACATAAATTAACTAGACTAATAACTACTGATCTTTGCAACGGAATGAATCAATAATATATAGAATAAGCTGCACAATGACACCATTTTCTTTGGGAGCTGCCGTGCAGCCAAAAATTATTTGCCAATTATTAATGTAAAGCTGCTTTGCCACAATTTGCATTGTAAAAAGCTCTATATAAATAAAGGTGACTTGACACCTTGCGTTTTTTCGTGGTTCTCAAAGCAAAAACGTGTTCTGTATGAACGCTACTCCCACATTCCCATTCCCACACAACTTCTCTCCGTTCCACCCACCACTTTCTTTGAAAACAGTTTGTTCCCTTCCAAACTCATCATGTTATCTTGCCGAGGGCATCAGGACCGCCGCTGCGCTGACTCAACAGAAATCAGTCAGATGGGTTTTTTTTTCCAAGACTGAAGTAAAACTGTTCTCCGAAGGTGTTGCGGTTCACTTGGAACAGATACAGGCCCGTATACTCACTGCAAAGTTCTTTCGCTTAGGGGTAAAAAGAAGCTGTGAAATACTCTTTGCAAATGCAACTGAGAGTGACGTTTAGATGAATATGGATTCGGTTTTCTCTCAATATCAAGATAGGCACACGACAACACTAACAGCAGTTAAGAAAGCATCATAGCGTCACGTCACGCTTATTTATAAACCACTTGATACAACAGATTGCTTTAAAGCAGCAACTAAAACAGTGCTATTGTCGCTTTCAATTAGAATCACAACTTCAGTTTCTGCTATAAAGCATCTCTCTGTTCATGTTTTAACTCGCGTCTGATCTCAACGGACTGAACATGGAGATGACGAACTGGAGATGATTTCACACCTACCTATTACATAATCTTCACAGACCAATGGTAGTATGAAGTCGGAACAGTATGGCAAGCCTTTTTGACTTTTATTCATTTTCAGGATATGAACTTGTGATATCAATAATTACATTTTCACTAGTTAAAATGTTAATTCTTGATATCAACAATTGAATTACTGCTATGGCAAGCCATTTTGACTTTTATTCATTCTCAGGATATGAATTCTTGATATCAGGAATTCAATTTCCACTAGTATAAACTATAATTGTTGATATCAAGAATTGTATTTTTACTAGTGAAATCTCACCATAGGCTGCCATTCAAATTCAATCGTTGATATCAAGAATTAATTTCTTACTAGTTGAAATTCCAGTTTCACATATCAGGAATACAATTCTTACTAGTAAAAATGTGCATTCTTGATATCAACAATTACATTGTTACTAGTGCAAATGTCTATTCTTGATATCAACAATTGAATTTCTACTAGTAAAAATGTTCATTTCTGATATCTGAAAATGAATTTCCTGACATCAATATAGTTTCTGATATCTGAAACGGCTTTCTTACTAGTAACAATCACATTCATGATATCAGAAATGAACATTTTTACTAGATTTTTTACTGATTTCAACAATTTTTACTGATATCAACAATTGAATTTGAATGGCAGCCTATGGCGAGATTTTACTAGTAAAAATACAATTGTTGATATCAAGAATTATAGTTTATACTAGTGGAAATTGAATTCCTGATATCAAGAATTCATATCCTGAGAATGAATAAAAATCAAAATGGCTTGCCATAGCAGTAATTCAATTGTTGATATCAAGAATTATAGTTTATACTAGTGGAAATTGAATTGCTGACATCAAGAATTAACATTTTAACTAGAGAAAGTTCATATCCTGAAAATGAATAAAAGTCAAAACGGCTTGCCATAGGAACAGACCTTTCTGGAAAGGTCGCTTTGGCAAACTCCAGAAACAAACTTTGCTTTAGCCTGATTTTGTTCAAAATGACGCCACATTAGTTCATTCTTCAATTTCACTTAAAGTAGATCCAGGCCTGAAGGTTAACATGTGTTCTGCCAATTCATCCCAGACATTTAGGACTTTACACTGGCATCTATCCACCTGCGTGCATGACGTTTGTTTATTATCTCCTGCTGCTTCACACCTCATCGGTTTGTTTGGTTTCGTCCGTTTTTATCAGTTATATTGCACATACTGACTAAAGCTTTGTAATGTGTGACTGCTTGTTTGGACATTTCATTTCTCCACTCATACTCATTCTGTTTGGACTGTCTGGTCCCACCATCACTCTGCGCTGCTGACTCATGTTGAGTCTGTATATATATAGTGTTCGTTCAGCTTGTAAAGTGCCTTGAAGACTGGCTGAAAATGCTACATTACGTGAAGATAACTCTTTTATTAATGCGCTCATCTGTATGACATGAATCTCATGTGATGTGTCATTTATTGAACCGCTTGTGAACATCATTTAAATCGGATTTCTCAAATGTGCAGTTGACATCTTTATTTCAAAATGTACCTTTTATTTATTAATCTGTTAGAATCATGTCATATATATATATATATATATATATATATATAAATATATATATAATAAGTGTGTGTGTGTGTATATGTATTATATATATATATATATATATATATATAAATAAATAAAATATGGGTGAGAGTATGTGTGTGTGTGTATATAAAAAGTTGATCTAATTTTGTTCAACTGCAGAACTGTTTTTATTCTCAAATAAAAGTGTATATGATACATAAACTCCTATATATACATATATGCATACATACACATATATTTACATATATACACACACACACATTATATATATATATATATATATATACACACACATATACATATATAAACATACATATATATATATATATATATATATATATATATACTTATATATACATATACACATATTTATACAC
Organism: Zacco platypus; assembly: GCA_038088235.1. Taxonomy (NCBI): domain Eukaryota; kingdom Metazoa; phylum Chordata; class Actinopteri; order Cypriniformes; family Xenocyprididae; genus Zacco; species Zacco platypus. The sequence goes on along the minus strand of CM076082.1, from coordinate 2,950,865 downwards.
ATACATATACATTTATATACATTTATAGATATATATATAGATATATATATATATACACACATATACATATTTACACATACATTTATATACACACACACATATATATATATATATATATATACATACACATATTTGCTTGTCTGTTTTTCACTATAAACCTCGAAGTAAATTCAAATTCTAGTAAATTCAAGTATCAAAAAAATCTGAGAAGACAGACAAACGTTTCTGAAATATAATAAATACATATATATTATTATATATATATGTTATATTATTTTTGGCAACAGCATAATAATCGTTGTTATTGTAAAGGTTGAACTATAAGAAGTTTTTCAAACGGACCTTGTTAATTTTTAACCACTTTATAACATGGCACGTGCTTGATTTCGAGGATTATGTTTACATTAACTTTAGCAGTTTAATCACACGTGACGTGAACGGTACATAAAGCGCGTGCCATTGTTTTTTTGTATTATTATCATCATTTTTTTTTTTTTTTTTGCTGTTGATTAAAAAGTGACATTCGTGAGAGAGTTGAACTTACCAGGTTGCGGAGCGAGGACTCATCCATGCTGGAGTATCGCTTCTCTGACATCTTCTCAGACATTTTATTATCGCTTTGAAAGGCTCATTCGACACGAGTGAACAAAATACGTGTTCAATAAACCGTCACATACACATAATAGAAAGGCTCAGTGTGAATAACGTTTCATTAGAGAGCAGGTCTCGGTTCGTATGCTTTGTAAAGACGCTCTCTAAAAAAAAAATCCCCGTCTAAAGTTAAAAAAAACGCCTCAGAATTAAAAGCTCTCCTTGTTAATGAACGGCGGCCGTTTGTTTCCATACAAACTCCAACCGTTTCACAGCCGCGTCAGTCTGACTGCATGCCTTCAGAGTCACGAGCGGTGAGTGATTTGAGTTGAAGCCCCGCCCCTCACACACCAGCAGCCAATGACAGGCCAGCAAATTCAAAACCTCACACGCTCAAATGAGAACGTTACAGTCTGATTGGTGCATAAATTATTATATTATTTGTTTTTTCTTACTACTGTAGGTATATAATTTGGCAACTATGAAGTCTGTGACACTTTCTTTTTCTCATTTCACTTAATTTCCTCCACGCCCTGTCTGCTGACTAACCCATTGTGCAATAATGTGAAGACACTCACACAGCCTGGGGCAAGATGAGAAAGGTAATTACACTATTTAAACCAAGAATTTAGAAACAGTAAGAAGCATTATCAAAATAATATACATACACACATTATTAATTCATTGAACATTAATTGCATAAACATTTTTTTCCCTTCAAAACTTTTTTTTTTTTAACCCTTATGTGCTGTTTGGGATGTTTTCATCCACTATGGGGAATTTTTGAGTCTTAATTTGGCCATAACTTTCTCCGTGTTTCAGCAAATGGAACGATTTTTGGTGACAAATCTTATTTTGACACATATTTTGGGAAAATGCTTTGAAAATTTTAAAAAACTCAACAGTACTCTGTGGGCAAATTCACGACCCTTTCGTTATTTTAAATGCTTTAAAAATGTATCAGATAAATATTTTTTTCACATTTTTTTGCTTAAATCTATTAATCAACCTCAGTCCTGATCAAAACCACAAAATTTTAAAATATATTTCAGGATTTTAACCCTTTAATTGCCAAATTCATAAATAATGTCACTGATTTGGGGGAAAAAAACACACAAAATGACTTATTTTCAATATAAAATGTGATTGTGGATTGGAATTTCTTTTGCCTTTTATCACAGTCTTGGACATGTCAAAGATTAGAAACAACATTGGCTTTGATGCATTGTTAGTTTTTGTGCAGCATCAGATTTTAACTTTTTCTCCCTCATTTACTGTTCGTGGCTGAAAACAGCCACTACTTTTAACTGCTTTAAAAATGTATCAGATAAATATTTTTTTCAAATTTTTTTGCTTAAATCTATTAATCAACCTCAGTCCTGATCAAAACTACTAAATTTAAAAAAAAATTCAGGATTTTAACTCTTTAATTGCCAAATTCATAAATGATGTCACTGATTTGGGGAAAAAACGTGTCAAAGATTAGAAAAAACATTGGCTTTGATGCGTTGTTAGTTTTTGTGCAGCATCAGATTTTAACGTTTTAAAGAGTTAAAATCCTGAATTTTTTTTTTTAAATTCAGTAGTTTTGATCAGGACTGAGGTTGATTAATAGATTTAAGCAAAAAAATGTGAAAAAAATATTTATCTGATACATTTTTAAAGCAGTTAAAATCGTGGCTGAACATAACGAAAGGGTCGTGAATTTGAACAATGCACAAGGGTTAAACCAGTTACATAAAAAGGTAAAAAAAGACTGATTAACTAATTGCAGGTGTTTCAAATTGTTATGATGAAAAATGTATATATTATTAACTAATCTCGCCTCTTATATAATGTTGTTAAATCAAACGAATACAAGAAAATGGTTGGATGGAAAACCTTTCAGAACTTTGTTCATTTGAAATATGCTGAGGCTATTAAGAGTGCATTACGCTTTACTGAACTGTCCTGAAAGCATCAAAGCATGCGATTGTTTTTTAACCAGACACTCGCACGCTTTTTTATTGCCTTTTTTCCCCCCTCAAATATTTTAGTAATCATCATAGATTAGGTATACTCAAACTTAAAGGGATAGTTCACTCAAAAATTACAGTTTTGTCATCGCTAAACAGTTGAAAATACTATGGAAGTCAATGGCTTCCGTCAACGAAAGAAAGAAACTCGTACAGGTTTGGAACAACTTGAGGGTGAGTAAATGATGACAGAATTCTTATTTTTTTTGTCAACTTTTGTGCCCCTATTTGGGTGTGAGCGAAAACACGCCGTTTTCGTGTGACCTTTTAAATGTAAATGAGCTGCTGCTCCCGGCCCCCTTTCCAGAAAACCATAACAGCTCAACAACAACAAAGCAGGAGAATCTCACACAGACAAAATGAGGATTGTCAGCACCCAGCTAATGTTTATGATTGCTATCAAATGCTGTGAATGGTCTAATATTTTTTCCAAAATATCGCTTGGACAGCTACTTTTTTAGCAAACGAGCTGGCAACTTAGCAGGCTAGCTAACGAGACTCTAAACAGTGTTCAGTGCTCGTCTGTGCAGCCAATGACAGAACGGTTAGCATGCTTTGCTCGAACTTTTGCCATGGCGTTAGAACCGGTACACCGTTGTCAGTTGCGAAAACAAAATGGCGGCGCTGTTGGTGGAAACGTGCAGATTAAGGTACGGTGATATTATAATAAGATCCCCTTCCTACATCACAAAAGAAGCGAAATCTGAGTTTTTTCACATGCTTGCCAAAACAAACTTCACGTTTTTTGGGTTTGCAGATGCACCAGGGACCCGATTATAGCACTTAAACGCAGAAAAGTCAAACTTTCACGACATGTGACCTTTAAAGAAAACACCTATAGTCATGTTTCATATGTTACAAAAATTAACTGCACCGTTTCATAATCAAATCTTTTTCCAATCTTGACAAAACACATCTTTGGAGAGGTCATACTCAAGGTTTTGTGATATAATGTGATTTTGTGACAGAAATATTTTATGTATTTTTGAAATGTATTAATTACAGGAGAAAAACTGTATTGGTGAAAATATTTTTGGTATAGTGTCTAAACAAAAACTCAATTTTCGTGATATCAACTTCAAATTTGGAACACAACTTGGTTAGATATATGGCTTTGATTTTCTAGTCCAAATTATTTTTGTAAAATATATATTTTGTATGAAATAAAAAATGCTTAGCACAATACATTTGCTTTACAGTAAACTTAAACTTTTTTCACTTTCAATAATCTTTAAAAAGAGACCAAAGCATTCATGAATTACAACCATTTAAGGACAGATTGCATTTTAAACATTCAAAAAACAGGCCATTCTTTTCACGAATTCACGAGTCATTAGAAACCGAAATTCTAAAACATTTTATTCTACATAAACATTTAAAGTAAACCCTTACTTTTGTATAAATAATTTTTGGGACGAATACTGCTTGAATGCACGAGTATTACAAGTCCAGAAATAATGAACAGAAATAATGGTCATATGAAGTCCCGGACGGCGTCTTGATTAAGAGAAACCAACAATTTCAGATCGTCGATGCATTGCTGAATCAACACCTGATTTTCACAGCTCAATGGTGGACACTCTTCAAAACAGAAGGACTCGGATGTCTTCACGGAGCCAGCGTCGTTGTCCGTGGACGTCACTGAATGCGTCTCCAGCAGATCTTTTGCCAGTTTCACCGCACACCGCACAATCACAGACGGCATATACTTGTTGAATGTGTAGTCAGCCAGACTCAGTTCGCAGACTTTGCAAGCCAGCCATTTCCACTTCATCTCAGCAGCTCTGCGCTCCTTCCATGCGTTTGTATCCTGAGCACTGACCATCTCATCAATGGCTCCGCCGCTCTGATATACAGTAAAGCGACTGGTGAAATATTCCAGAAAGAAAGCAAGGGTAGGTGCAGCCAGTCTGAAATTGAGCCTGAGAAGGACCAGACATTCGAGATTGCACAGCTGTTCTCTGGAAAAAGAATTGCAGCAAAGCGACAAAAGTTGTGTGATGCGAGGCGAATACACTTCAACCTGGAAAACACAAACATCAAAACTCACTCACTAGGATTTACATACATATTTATGATCCATTGAGCCTGGAAAGTGAGCACTAACCCCAACACTTTAGAATATATGCGAACTGAATTTAATGTTTTTAGACACTTGACTGCATGTGCAATATGTAGTTTTTCGTCCACTAGAGGTCGCCTGTTCAAAACAAAGGAGTAGCTTGATGATGCCAATTTTGAGCGAGGAATCTTGGGATGTGCGGTCTTCACCTCACAGCCGGTGGAAAAGAATCGGGATGCAGAAATCGATGCGATTATTAACGTTACTGTCGTGTGAAGCAGAGCGGGAGCGAGTGTTGTGGAGCTGAACGAGACGATTGATAATGAGAGACGAACGACACACGCCTCGAGAGCAGCGGGACTTTTATTATGACACTTATCATGAGTATGAGGAAACACAGCTCTGATTATCATATTTGAGTGAGTTTAAAATGATGTTATAACGTTACTCTGAGCGTTCGCTCGCGGCTCCTGTGAGACACTCGTTCACACTACAGTAAGAGTCATGTTAGATCAATTCATTTTAAAACGTATTATATGAGGGAGAAAATTCTGTATAACTTTAAAAATAAACCTGCATCTGATTATGTCAGCTACTTGACAAAAGTGTAAAGCATGGTACTCTCAGAAAATAAAGAAAATTAGATTAACAATAAGACTAAACATGTTGAGCTACATAATTTTCCGTTTTTTGTTTTTTTTTAGACACAGTTTGATTTGTTTCATTTTTCATCAGCTTTACATTCTCGGAATCACTCAAATGTGTATTAATAAACTCTGTATAGTAGTTTACTGATTCCTTTGATCAATTGTTTTCATGAAATTTGGTTCTCAGGTTAATGGGGTTGAATTATTTTGGTTGCATTTCATAATTCTATTGTGTTTGAAATACGGTTAAAGTGTACTGAGGAATAAGCATTTATCGTAATACTTTTAACGTAATTTCCATTCCCGTCTTTACTAAATGATGTAGTTAGTTTGTAAAGAAGTTGCAATTTAGTAAAAAATATTAACTTTAAATGTTACATTCTTCAGTGAAAATGATAATCAAGTACTTGTGCACATTCTTAGCACACTTTTTTCAGAAGTAAATACAAGGCCCGTTCACCACAGAGAAACGATATCGTTTTAATCATTTTCAGAATGATAAAAAAAAAAAAAAAAAAACTGACAGCCAATCAGAATCCGTTATGCTATTGGAGCATTTAAAGCTGAAGATGACAAAACGGCTAAAGCGCTAACAGAACGAAATCGTGTGAACAGTACTTAAAACCTAATAACTAATATTTAAAAAATAATAATAATAATAACCTGAAACTCTATGCTATTTTCATAACCACAATAAAAGTGCTGAGTAAAAGAGAGGTTTTTCTTACTCTACCTGTTTTGTCGCGATCAGTAAAGATGTCACTCCCAGTAACTGGAAGCAGTCTGCCGCGACTGAGGTTGTGATCAAGAACCGGTCCATGATATTAACAGCCAAGCAGCACGATTCAAAAGACAGTTTGAGCTGTCTGTGCACAGCTATGAGCCAGCTGACCAGTTTGCTGCGAGCCTCTGCTGTAATCTGTGAGGATATAAAAAAAATCATGTAAAAATCACCAGGAAAACCAATAATATATATTTTTAACAGTAAGAATAACAACGGTATTAGAGGAGATTACGGCATGTTGTCAGATGGATAACTTGTTCTACATCAGAAATTGCACACTTCCCTAAATAGTGAAAAAAGTAAGTTGAAAATCCCAGCATACAGCAACCAGGGTTGGGGTAAGTAAGTAACTTAGTTTCATTTGAGTAACTGTGTTTCATTACAGTTACATTTTAAATGGGTGGTAATCAGATTACAGTTACATCTGAAAAGTGTTTTAGATTACCAAAGTGATTACTTTGAGTTTTAATGTCATTTAAACAGCGATTGGTGATTCTCTGACTCTGACCGTCTGAAAAAGCGGAGTTAAGTTTCATCAACATTTTAATACTTTTAAGAGGATCATAAAAATGTTATTTTTATTTAGTTCTGTCCTGAACAAGACAAAATGACTGAATTTATTAAAAAAAATTGCCCAACTATCAACTGAACTGTCCTGTCATGACCTGATGATCCACGACTGTTTTCATGTTTTGTGAGTCATTTTATAATTCACTCGTCACTGCAACTTTAACTCACAATTTGTTTTTTTCCCTGACAATTGTGAGTTTGCATTTGCACAATTATGACTTCTTTTTCTCAGAATTGTGAGATTTAAACTCATAATTGCAAGTTATAAAGTCAGAATTGGGAGATAGAAACTTGCAATACTGACTTTTTTTCTTGCAATTGTGAATTTAGTATGTGAGTTTATATCTCATAATTTTGATTTTTCTCAATATTTTCAGTTTATATCATAATTTTGAATTTATAACTCACAATTGCAACTTCATATTACACAATTCTGAGGGAAAAAGTCAGAATTGTGAGATAAAAACTTGCAATGACCTTTTTTGTGTTTGTTCCACACTTATTAGTATTCCAAAGTATTCTAAAGTATTTAGATTAAGTTACTTAAACTTGAGTAATGTGTAAACTTGAGTAATTGAATTTATAAAAAAAATTGCCCAACTGTCAACTGAACTGTCCTGTCATGACCTGATGATCCACGACTGTTTTCATGTTTTGTGAGTCATTTTATAATTCACTCGTCACTGCAACTTTAACTCACAATTTGTTTTTCTCCTCATTGAGTTTGTATTTCACAATTCTGACTTCTTTTTCTCAGAATTGCGAGATTTAAACTCACAATTGCAAGTTATAAAGTCAGAATTGGGAGATATAAACTTGCAATACTGACTTTTTTTCTTGCAATTGTGAATTTAGTATGTGAGTTTATATCTCATAATTCTGACTTTTCTCAATATTGTGAGTTTATATCTCATAATTCTGACTTTTCTCAATATTGTGAGTTTATATCTCATAATTCTGACTTTTCTCAATATTGTGAGTTTATATCTCATAATTCTGACTTTATAACTCACAACTGCAACTTTATATCTTCAATTCTGAGGGAAAAAGTCAGAATTGTGAGATAAAAACTTGCAATTCCCAGTTTTGTGTTTGTTCCACACTTATTAGTATTCCACAGTATTCTAAAGTATTTAGATTAAGTTACTAAACTTGAGTAATGTAACGAAATACGTTACAAATTACTTTTTAAAGCATGTATTTTGTAATCTGTAGTGAAATACATTTTAAAAGTAACCCACCCAGCCCTGTCAGTAACAGTACACAAAATGTACCTGCTACTTCTGGCGAGATTGAAGTATGCATATGATGGACACTTTACCATCCCATGAAGCCACGGGAGAGGATTTATGAATGGCAGCGAAGTGAAGCAACGCTGGTAGGTCACATGATCATGACAACACGGCGGATGTAGCGGTCGTGAAGTAAATACTTATTGAAAATAAGTAGAGAGTGCGATTGCGGACACAGCCGAGGTCACAAGTACAAGTGCTTGTTTTCTCTACATGTTTCTTTAGTTCAAAACTGTCTTAAATTAAGACGTTTTTGCTGATCTATGTCCCCCAAACTAAAATTAATTCCAACATCATCATATTTAGTTGGTGATTAAACAAGCAAATCTTTTCTAACACTTAACATTTTTTTTTGATCAATTAAATGCATCATTTCTGAATAAATGCATACATTTCTTTCATTACAAAAAAGCATGTGTATTTAAGTGCGCGCGAGGGCTGATGGACTCACCTGAGGCTGACGCGCGAGGCAGTTCTGCGCGAGAAACTGCAGCTCATTGTGTCTCTGGATGATGAAGCAGCTCTCCTCATAGTCGCTCTCATGCCAGTCTGCTCGCTGCTTCACTGGAGAAGTGTGAAGGTCTTCCTCAAAGCCAGAGTCACTTAATATAGACATCTCTGACGAAACAAACGAAAAGATTCTCTACTGCCGGGATAGATGATGTACTGAAAGACTTTCCCACGTGATCGGCATCCTACTGCACCATACGGTATCTCAGTCGAATGCAGTGTTTTCAGGTGAAATGGTGCTTGTAAACGGGGTCTTTCCCGGGTGTTTTAGCGCGCACTGTAGGGCGCTTTACAGCCCGCGCGCACGCGTTATCATGACAACAGTCCCACGAGAGCCGCAGGTGTCGCTTTGTGTCGCCCGGACAAGCTGCACGCGCAAAACTCAAGCGTCACTCGTTTTTTTGTTTGTTTTTTTTAAAGCTTTTCAGCAATAATTATGCAGTTGTAAAACACAAAAATGGTATAAAAATGGTATATTGTATACACAAAAAAATTGTAATTTAATATAGTTTTGATTGAATTTGAATACCAAAATGATGCAATTCTTAACAATGAAGGTTCCAACAGGGGGATAAAGAACTGTTTTTGTTTTCCCCAAAGAATATTTTAAAAATCTAATTTACGCTAATTTACTACCTTTTGTGCAATTAAAAGCTTCCATGAAAAATGAGGGAACCATCAATGCCAGTAAAGAACCTTTATTTATTTTTTTACAATGTACAATAAATTAAGAATTTCTGCAAATGACTGTGGTTAAAAAAAAACAAAAAAAAACATTTGTGCATCTGGACTCTTGATCCAACATAGTTACTAAGATACAGAAATTGTAGCATTTTCCTTATTTAACAACTAGCTCCTATATATGTGTGTGTGTATATATATATATATATTATGTGTGTGTGTGTATGCATGTATATGCATGCACATATATTTACAAAATTTTATGTTAGATGCAATTAATTGTTAATGAATGATTTGGCAGCACTAATATATATATATATTACATATGATCACTGACAGGTGAAGTGAATAACACTGATCATTTCTTTATCATCTGTCACTCAGTGGATGTATTAGACAGAAAGTGAACATTTTGTTCTCAAATTTGATGTTAGAAGCAGGAAAAATGGGCAAGCGTATAAGGATTTGATCGAGTTTGACAAGGACTAAATTGTGATGCTAGAGGACTGGGTCCAAAACCTCAGCTCTTGTGGGATGTTCCCGGTCTGCAGTGGTCAGTATCTATCAAAAGTGGTCCAATGAAGGAACAGTGTTGAAACCAGCGACAGGGTCGTTGGGAAATATTAATAATTATTCAAAGGGGAAATATTAATAATTATCCATAACTCATTATGATTATTCATTATGATTAATTATGAATATTTGAATCAATTAATCAGATTAACTTGATGTAGCTACATTAAAATTACAATCAATCAATCAATCATCCTGTGAACACTCAGTATTGATTATTAATTAACTATAAGACAAGGGTATTTTTCATGGCCACAGAAAAATAATTATTTCTTAGCATTTACAGTGCTTAAGAGCATGTTACCAGATCGATCATTTAAGTGACAACTTATCACCAGACAGGGAGTCAGAACCAAATATGTATTGTGCACAAGCTTTATTAACTAAATCACGAACACATGACTAAACTAACAAACGCATACATACACACAAATCACACGTATATAGGTAAAAGGAGAAGTGAGAGTGAAACCGGAAGTGGGAACAGGAAAGGGAGTTATGGAGCAGAGTCAAAAACCTGGATGGAATTATCAGCATATTGTTACAAAGCTCCTTTGTTAACAAAGGAGGTTCAGAACTTTAACTAACTAGCAGCATTTTAGTATATCATACGATACTTGCATTCTGCCTCAGACATTGAAGAGTGTCCGAATATACGGTTGCAGTAGAAAGTCCAGAGTTCGGTTTTTTGTTTTCGAGCATGATAAAAATGTGCGGGTTTGTGTCCATTTATGGTCCAATTAATACCACAAATACGCACTGTATCCGATGAAGTCACATACATAAAAATGTAAAGCGTGAAATGACCATTAATTTGATAGGAGACATGCTATATGTGAGGTAGTTCGTTTGTAGTTCTTATCGTAAAATATGCATTAAACCAAGACACCATACAAAAGACGCTACACACAACAATCATAGTCATAAACACAATGTCCTGAGATGTATGTTCATTTATAGATCAGTTCATCTATAAATGAATGCAGGAAAGTCTGTCTTGAGGGCTATGGGTCTCTTCCATCAGATTAACCTTATTTTCCTTACTGCTTTTCACGTGGCCACATAGTTTAGGGTTATAAACTAAGCCTTATCTGATGGTGTCCCAGGGAAAGGTTTCCACAGACCTCAGAGTGAATTTTAAAGATTATTTGTTAAATATGACAAATAATTGTGTCTGATTTGTCTCAGTCGTTATCAGAACTGGACCACGCAGCAATGGAAGAAGGTGACTGATGAATCACGTTTTCTTTTACATCACATGGATGGCCGTGTGTGTGTGTCGCTTATCTGGGGAACACATGGCACCAGGATGCACTATGGGAAGAAGGCAAGCCGGCGGAGGCAGTGCGATGCTTTGGACAATGTTCTCCTGGGAAAGCTTGGGTCCTGCCATCCATGTGGATGTTACTGTGACACGAACCACCTATCTAAGCATTGTTGCAGACCTTGGACAGCCACCTCGCAACTTACAGGACTTACAGGAACAGATGTTAACATGTTGGTGCAGATCCCACAGAACACCTTCAGGGTCTAGAAGAGCCCATGCCTCGACGGGTCAGGGCTGGACCAACACAATATTAGGAAGGTGGTCATAATGTTATGCCTGATCGGTGTGCATACTGTAATATATATACAGTGTACACAGGGAAATGAGTTGACGTGTTTTAACAACTCTCTCTGTTTACTCCTTTTTAGAGATGCTGTTCAAATAATGAGGACCAAAATTATTAAGATCTGTGATGATGAAGAACTTAACAAAAACAAAACTCTTAAGACACAAGAAAAGGGAAGCTAAAAACAAAGTCCAGTCATGGAGGATGGACATCTGTATGACCAGGAAGACAGATGAAAAAAAATTGGAGATGAATAACCCATGCAGCTGAGAAAGATACAAAAAGAGGAAACTCTGTGTCTAAAAAGAAAAGGAGCAAGAGTTTTTCCCTTCCTTTTTGTCTGGCCCATATTCAGACATAATAGCAAGTAACTGTCCAGCAACAACAACTAAATCTTATCAGCTCCGTTCACACATTAATATATTTAGGGGGAGTCAATAGAGAGGCAGGGTTTTGTATATGCTGGCAGCTGGCCTTATAAGTTAAAGTTGCAATTCATTCAAACTGCAGTTAAGATATAATAAATATGATCTGTGTGCTTTATCAGACATACACCAGTCCGTTCAGTTGTGTTATGTGTCTGGTTAAAGGCCTGTTCTCACCAAGGACGATAACGATAAAGTTGCGTTCACACCATGTCGTAATTACCGTAAGAGATGACAACACGTGACGCTGTACTTCTCTGTTAAGCATTAATTGTCAGAAGAACAATATAAACAGATTGGGGAAATACAATTTTAATTTTATCTTGCACTCCGCATGCCAAAATAAATCTGCAGTGGTCGCGTGGTACAGAAAATTACGAGTCTAAAGTTGTAATTACGAGTTTTTACAAATAGGAATCATTACGGTAATTAAGAGATGACATGATCGCACCTATAGTTCTACGAATCGTTCTAAATATTAAAGAACAGCAGAGTCCGTGCCAACCATAAATGATATTGTTGGAAGATAAAAACAGCCAATCAGAATCCATCCTGCTGAGCGCGAGCGTTTAAAGCGGTTAAAAGACAAAACCGCAGCGCGTGCAAGAATAAATCATGGACGCTAATTATCGATACAATCATCTTTATCGTTAGTGATGTGTACGTGCTTTTAACAAACAATTATTTTAAAAAGATGTGATGCGCGAAGGGAATTTAGATTTAAAATGGACACATTTCCATACATATATACAGGGTTGGGGAGTAACGAAATACAAGTAACTTAGTTACGTATTTAAAATACAAAATTTGAGTAACTGTATTTCATTACAGTTTCATTTTAAATGGGTGGTAATCAGATTACAGTTACATCTGAAAAGTGTTTTAGATTACCAAAGTGATTACTTTGAGTTTTAATGTCATTTAAACAGCGATTGGTGATTCTCTGACTCTGACCGTCTGAAAAAGTGGAGTTAAGTTTCATCAACACTTTAATACTTTTAAGAGGATCATAAAAACTTTATTTTTATTTAGTTCTGTCTTGAAAAAGACAAATTGACTGAATTTATATAAAATTTGCCGAACTGTCAACTGAACTGTCCTGTCATGACCTGATGATCCACGACTGTTTTCATGTTTTCTGATAGTTGTTTGTGAGTCATTGTATAATTCACTCGTCACTGCAACTTTTTCTCACAATTTGTTTTTTCCCCTCACAATTGTGAGTTTGCATTTCTGACTTCTTTTTCTCAGAATTGCGAGATTTAAACTCACCATGCAAATTATACAGTCAGAATTGGGAGATATGAACTTGCAATACTGACTTTTTTTCTTGCAATTATGAATTTAGTATGTGAGTTTATATCTCATATTTTTGACTTTTCTCAATATTGTGAGTTTATATCTCATAATTCTGACTTTATAACTCGCAATTGCAACTTTAAATCACGCAATTCTGAGGGAAAAAGTCAGAATTGTGAGATAAAAACTAGCAATTACCTTTTTTGTGTTTGTTTCACACTTATTAGTATTCTAAAGTTTAGTTAAGTTAAGATTAAGTTACTAAACTTGAGTAATGTAACGAAATACGTTATGAATGACTTTTTAAAGCATGTATTTTGTAATCTGTAGTGAAATACATTTTAAAAGTAACTACCCAGCCCTGTATATATATATATATATATTTTTAGTATCATTTCTTTAATAACAGCGCCACATTCAGGACACTAAAGGCAATTCATTCGAGAAACGGCACAGAAGTAGAACTTAAGTTTATTTGTGCGTTAAATGACAGTCGAAGGGATTTACATTAGTTATGTACATATTACACTAATACTTCAACAAGTTCAAGTCAAACAATTGCATTTTAAAATTTTTCTAAATAGCATCAGTTCCTGTGCTGCACATTATCACATTATGGGGCAGAAAGTGTCAAGCTGAAAGATTATACTAAAAGGCAGATGAATCTTTTGATATTATGTAGATTGTTACAGATTTGCACTGCGGGTCCACAATCCACCAAAAATATGCTCAAAATAACCATGAGGAGGCAACTGCAAATGTCTTGTGTGCTACATTTAGGTCGGAGCTGTGAGGATAGGACATGTTACGACATTCAGCAGGTTCGGCTCATCGGGATAAGCCTCGGCACAACACAATAACTGGATTATCAAATATGAACATGTCAGCGCAACTGAACTGCACAGAAAATGTCTTAGAAGAGAACAAAGCAATGTAATGGAGTGCACTTCAAACTCTCCTCGAGCCGCATGACACACAGGCACGTGTTAAACACACATCAAGCTGCTCAATACAGGGTGTTCAAGCAATAGTGAAATAAGTTATTTCTGAAACATGGGCGTGTGTTGAGGTGGCAGCACAGGAAATGATGCACAAACAGGCCACTAAGCATCAGTCTCTTTCTCCAGCTCTTCCCACAAAGATGGATCTTTGAATCAAGGATGTGGATGGGATGTCCTGGAAGGGTCGAGCTCCGGTCGCGGCGAGGTTCATATGTTGAAGCTTTCCCCGCAACCACACGTTCCTTTGATGTTCGGATTGTTGAACACGAATTCGCTGGAAAGTTTCGTTTCGACAAAATCCATCTCTGTGCCGAGCAGCGTCAGCTGGGCCTTCTTCTCAATGAACACCCTCACGCCTGGAGAAACACATAACATTTCAATGTATGTGTAGAATTGACATAACACTTCCGTTCGGAGGAATACACGATATATATCGGCCACCACATCGGTATCAGCTGATATATGTTCATTTTAATGTTATCGCTAAATATTGTAGACGATAAATAATGGATTATTTCCTTCAGATGTGCACTGTTCACCATGATGGTTTTGAATTGCTTGAAATATAAGGAAAATACAGTTAAGAGAAACATGTGCAGCGCATGTCTGTCATATAAGCTACATGAGAACATTATAATTGTGCTTTTAATGATGAAACTTTTGTTTTCGTAATCAGGCACTCAAAATTATATAAAGAGTTAGATTTAGATTTATCAGCCAATATATCGGCTACCGGCTTTCAAATATAAAGAATTATCTGTAAATTTTCATATCGGTGCATCCCTATAAATTACATTTACAATATATTCAAATAGAAAACAGCCATTTTAAATTGTAATAATATTTCACTATTTTTACTGTATTTTTGATTTCAGAGATTTTCCATATGTAAAGCGAGTACCCAGAAAAGCGCTATATAAATGTAACGAATTATTATTATTAAAAAAATTCAGCCTTGGTGAGCAGAAGCAACTCTTTCAAAAGGTTTTAAAAAATTTCTGGTCCCAAACTTTTGAACTGTTGCATTAGAGCTGCAACTAACGATTATTTTTTTTCTGTCGACTAATCTAACGATTATTTTTTATTTTATTTTTATTTATTTTTTTGTTGTCGACTAATCTAACGATTATTTTTTATTTTATTTTTATTTTTTCTGTCGACTAATCTAACGATTATTTTTTATTTTATTTTTATTTATTTTTTTGTTGTCGACAAAAAATCGGGAGCGCGAATCAGGGCGGGAATCAGGAGCGCGAGCAACTCAAACCTTACACGTGCGGAAGAGAACGTCCGCGCACATCCAAATAAACTTCTTTGAAATGCAAAACTGATTTTCGTTCGCTCGAAATATTTTATTTGCGAGACGAAGGTTTTCTCCTCAACTCAGTTCACGCGCGAAATGCCCTTTTACACGCTCAAAATATGATCTTACGCGCGCAAAAATTTGGCAGAGATCCAATTCCACAGGTGGTACGTCATTTCGGTTCTGCAAAGAGAACAAAGGACCGTTTTATTTGGCCTCTGTTTAAAGTATTCCCATACTTTTGATAATCGTGGTCCAGGTTTTTGTGATAGAATGGAACTTTCTCCGTTCCCAGGAGCAGAAGCCGCCATTACGCCAGATGAATGTAAACAGTGTGACGTGACGACGCATTTCACGCACGTCGACGCAGCACTATGTTGCATAAATATAATATAGTAATAATTTGCCCACTCACCATCTTGCAGCACCTCCTCATCTGATTTGTCTTTCTCTTTAGTATAGTCCAGAGTGTACGTGAGGCCATTGCAACCTCTGGTCCGAACACCAACCTTCAGGCCAATCTGTTTGAAGACGGATGAAGAATTCAAAGAATGAGACGGAAAACCGAGGCTGCAGATGCTCATGATGACTAATAAGAAAACAAATACTCACATATTCTGGTTTATTCTGTAAGAGTTGTTTGACTTTATTCACAGCTGAAGGTGTCTGAAAATGAAGAAAATCATAAGAATTTTACAAAATCACGATCAAAGGGTCATGAGATTAAAAAAAAAAAAAATGTAATGTTGGTCATTTTTCAAATCAACGTCATTTTGTAAACACACCAGTTTAGTTGTTTTCTAAAGGCAATATTCAAATTATATTTTCTAACCAAAAAAATGTAAACAGTAGAAAGAAAATATAGTTTATCCAAGAACCGTCCCATCATCTGTTATTTTCCTGTTCTATTAAGTTAAAGTTTAACCTAAACTTCTCAATAATTCTGCTTCAGTAGCAAACACCTCTTGAGAGAAGGTGAGGTGCTGACGTCTGCTGAATCACTGACTGACTCGACACAAACACGCCAATACATTAAAGGCACAATATGACTAAAATATCCAGAAACCACTGGAACAGTGTTATATATTTCGTTACATTATCCCCAAATGTTTCCAAGAATGTTTAATGCAGAGAAATAAGCGATTTTAACCAGAACATGGACTGTGTCCGTGCGTCGCCTCTCAGTGACATCACACCTGCGTAACCCTCCATTTATTCATTTTATTTTTTTAGAAACACCAAAGACGCATTATGTGTTTTATTAGACAGGTGAGCAACTGTCTGGATGCATTCATCGACAGAAAACTAATCATTGCTCAGTGTTATTGTTTAAATCTCGTTTTCTTGATTTACCGCGAGTACCATGTTTTACCATGCCTAATATCGATCTTTAATACATTATCTCATCCATGAAAATCAAGGTGTCAGCGTGCTACGCCTTTGTTTTCAATAAGCGACCTCTAGTGGCCAAAATCATATTGTGCCTTTAAATCATCCAGATTAAACCACTTATATATATATATATATATAAGTGTATATATATATATATATATATATCATATCTATCTATCTATCTCATATCTATATCTCATATATATCTATCTATCTATCTATCTATATCTCATATCTATCTATCTATCTATCTATCTATATATCTCATATCTATATCTCATATCTATCTATCTATCTATCTATCTATCTATATATCTCATATCTATATCTCATATATATCTATCTATCTATCTCATATCTATATCTCATATATATCTATCTATCTATCTATCTATATCTCATATCTATCTATCTATCTATCTATCTATATATCTCATATCTATATCTCATATATATCTATCTATCTATCTCATATCTATATCTCATATATATCTATCTATCTATCTATCTATATCTCATATCTATCTATCTATCTATCTATCTATATATCTCATATCTATATCTCATATCTATCTATCTACCTATCTATCTATCTATCTATCTATCTATATCTCATATCTATATCTCATATCTATATCTCATATCTATATATCTATCTATCAATCTATCAATATATATATATATCTCATATCTATATCTCATATCTATCTATCTATCTATCTATCTATCTATATCTCATATCTATCTATCATATCTATCTATCTCATATCTATATCTATCTATCTATCTCATATCTATATCTCATATCTATATCTCATATCTATATCTCATATCTATCTATCTATCTATCTATCTATCTATCTACCTATCTATCTATCTATCTATCTATCTATATCTCATATCTATATCTCATATCTATATATCTATCTATCAATCTATCAATATATATATATATCTCATATCTATATCTCATATCTATCTATCTATCTATCTATCTATATATATCTCATATCTATCTATCATATCTATCTATCTCATATCTATATCTATCTATCTATCTATCTCATATCTATATCTCATATCTATATCTCATATCTATATCTCATATCTATATCTCATATCTATCTATCTATCTATCTATCTATCTATCTATCTATCTATCTATCTATCTATCTATCTATCTATCTATCAATATATATATATCTCATATCTATATCTCATATCTATCTATCTATCTATCTATCTATCTATATATCTATATATATCTCATATCTATATCTCATATCTATCTATCTATCTATCTATATATATCTCATATCTATCTATCTATCTATATATATCTCATATCTATCTATCTATCTATATATATCTCATATCTATCTATCTATATATATATATCATATCTATCTATCTATCTATCTATCTATCTATCTATATATATATATATATATATATATATATATCAAAGGTAAATAGACGGTAATTGACAATGGAAACATGGGATAGTGATGAAAAAAGATTGCTGGTTTAAATCCTTCAAGGCAAAACGACACTAAAAAAAATTACTAAAAAAAAAACCCGAAACAAATTTACACAATAAAATACCGTTTTCCACTGAAACAGTGATATACCATAAAAACAACGCATTCTGGGTAATATTTGTCATTTTAAGATACTTTCTCCAAAACGTTAAATAATATTACCCAGAATGCATTGTTTTTACCACATATTACTGTTTCAATGGAAAATGGTATTTTACTGTGTAAATTTGTTTCATTTTTTTTAGTGTCATATTTTAGAGTGCAGTGGGGTTCATTTTGAGATTGTAGGTGATTTTGCTTCAGTATCATGTCTCCATACACATTTAAATACACATTTAACCCTTGAACGCACACCTCGGGTCTTTATCGAGGTGTCTTTATCCCCACCCCCCACCCCCCCTCGTTGATTTTTTTAAAGTTCGTCATCAACATTCTAACTATTCATTTAAATGACATTAACGCTATTCTTAGTATTGCTCAATTTATTCATTATAAACAATTGTTATGAACCCAGTATGGGTCATATTTGTTGGTTGCGTGTTTTTCTTTTGTTTTGCTTTGCAGGTTGGAGTCTGGTTGAGTGACGTCACGATTGCTGATGATCTACACCTGTTGGAACTGATGCCGGCAAATATTTAAGGAGTTCCCTTCAGTTGAGAGGGCGCGCTCTCACCTCCTCGTCGTTGTTTTTGTCTCAGTTGTTTGGTTTCATTTAGTCTTATTTTATTCTTACTTTAATAAATGTTATTCCTTTTTTGATCATGACCCAACGCGTCGTTTCCTTCTTTGTCGCGGCTTGCGAGCCGGCCGTGACAACAATATAACAAAGAAAGAAAAATATAAAAGAATGAGTTTTCTAATGAATTGCTTTGTAAAAAAAAAAGTGTATAGGGTCACTTGCGACCTGAGGTTTGATATAGTCCAAGTATTTTGTTTTTCTACACAACAATATTGAATCTCAGATGACAAAATAAGTGTAATTCAACTCATTCCTCATGATACACAATGACGACGTGATGTTTCGCTCATAATTTACGCAGGCATTAAACAAAATCAATACACAAGTAAAATCAACAAAACTGGAAATGCCTCAGTGATTTACTGCAGAGCAAACACTCGTGTCACTGTCACTTTGAAGTCGTTTTAGTAGAGCATTTGCTAAAAGTCTGCTTACTACTTGCAAACATCCTACAACACACAGTAAAGAAAGTTAAAACTGCTTTGACACCAACTAAATATTAATAAGCATCAAACAGTGTCATAAACAGGGTTGGGGAGTAACGAAATACAAGTAACTTAGTTACGCATTTAAAATACAACATTTGAGTAACTGTGTTTCATTACAGTTACATTTTAAATGGGTGGTAATCAGATTACAGTTACATCTGAAAAGTGTTTTAGATTACCAAAGTGATTACTTTGAGTTTTAATGTCATTTAAACAGCGATTGGTGATTCTCTGACTCTGACAGTCTGAAAAAGTGGAGTTAAGTTTCATCAACATTTTAATACTTTTAAGAGGATCATAAAAATGTTGTTATTTTTATTTAGTTCTGTCCTGAACAAGACAAAATGACTGAATTTATAAAAAAAATTGTCCAACTGTCAACTGAACTGTCCTGTCATGACCTGATGATCCACGACTGTTTTCATGTTTTGTGAGTCATTTTATAATTCACTCGTCACTGCAACTTTTTCTCACTATTAGTTTTTCCCTCACAATTGTGAGTTTGCATTTCACAATTCTGACTTTTCTCAATATTTTCAGTTTATATCTCATAATTCTGACTTTTCTCAATATTGTGAGTTTATATCTCATAATTCTGACTTTTCTCAATATTTCAGTTTATATCTCATAATTCTGACTTTTCTCAATATTGTGAGTTTATATCTCATAATTCTGACTTTTCTCAATATTGTGAGTTTATATCTCATAATTCTGACTTTTCTCAATATTGTGAGTTTATATCTCATAATTCTGACTTTTCTCAATATTGTGAGTTTATATCTCATAATTCTGACTTTTCTCAATATTTTCAGTTTATATCTCATAATTCTGACTTTTCTCAATATTGTGAGTTTATATCTCATAATTCTGACTTTTCTCAATATTTTCAGTTTATATCTCATAATTCTGACTTTTCTCAATATTGCGAGTTTATATCTCATAATTCTGACTTTTCTCAATATTGCGAGTTTATATCTCATAATTCTGACTTTTCTCAATATTGCAAGTTTATATCTCATAATTCTGACTTTTCTCAATATTGCGAGTTTATATCTCATAATTCTGACTTTTCTCAATATTGCGAGTTTATATCTCATAATTCTGACTTTTCTCAATATTGTGAGTTTATATCTCATAATTCTGACTTTTCTCAATATTGCGAGTTTATATCTCATAATTCTGACTTTTCTCAATATTGCGAGTTTATATCTCATAATTCTGACTTTTCTCAATATTGCGAGTTTATATCTCATAATTCTGACTTTATAACTCACAATTACAACTTTAAATCACGCAATTCTGAGGCAAAAAGTCAGAATTGTGAGATAAAAACTCTCAA